>RJWM01000096.1:182511-308106 GCA_004363535.1 Dasyprocta punctata | reverse complement strand
AGGTATTTCTTGCAGAACACATAGAAAATACAGAAAAAAAAAAAGAACACAGAAACCAGATGTGGTGGTGCGTACCTGTAGGAGGCTGAGGCAGGGGGATTGCAGATTCAAACCTCGCTTAGGTCGCTTAGCAATTTAGTGAGACACTGCCTCAAAATAAAAAAGAAAAGGAGGGGCTGGGGATGTAGTTAAGTGCAGAGACCCTGGGTTCAATCCCCAGTACAGAAAGAAAAACAAAACAAAAGTGAAACCACAATAAAATCAAGACAGAACAGAAGCCATCTATTAGCCTTCACTGGGAATCGCCTCTGCTGACGTGGCATTAGTGTCCCTCCTTTCTTTTTATAACAATGCTGTCTGGCTGTAGGTTCTAGATCCTACCTCCCCTCTTTTAGATGCAGTCTTATGTTCTTGGAGAGATTTCTAGATTACAACTGCTCACTCAGTTTCTGCTAGAGCAGAACAACTGAGCTCTCACTGAACTATGGCTTCACCTGCTTGAATTGTCCCTTCAGACTTAGACGATTTTCCTGGTGTGCACTGCACCCCTCCTCTCTGTGTAGGCAACGTGCCATGAGTCCTGCTGTTTCTCCATCCCCGACCTGTTCTCACTTTTTGTTGAACCAAAGTGACAAAACTGAGCCACCCACCCTCACTGTGACCTGCACTGTTTCTCCTTCCTGCTGTGAGAGATCCTACGGGGTCAGTGGGGTGGTGAGGCAAGCAATATTTCAAAGATAGCATTGGAGACAGGATTTAATCAATTCTTCTTAAAAGGAAAGAATCTATTTTAGTGTAAAATGCAATTTTCATTTACAGAGTTTGCTTTCCTCACCCAAAGCTATGCATGGTATTACCATACAGAAACCAATCATTTGGTAAGTTTCATCTCCAGCTTGGATACGTGAAATATTCTTAACAGATTTTGACACATGTGGAAATAAATAATGAGCATGCAAGTGAGAACAGGCAGAGGCTGTGCTTTTAGAGCTCCAGCAGGGGACTCATCCGCACTACCATGAGTTGTACTGGCGGAAACTCAGGGGCCGGTGGGGAAGGGGGAAAGTTTCAGGTATGCCTGGAATGAAATCTGTTGGTGGGGGAAGTTGGACATTGGCTGGCTCACAGTGGCCAGTTTTTGTATGTATGATTGCGTTGTGTGATTGGGAAACTGATTCCCTTTCCTGTGCTGACCCATCTGAGCTGACCTCTACAGAGGGTGTGGCTTGCTTTCCAGGCTGGTTGCTATGGACACGGCAGGCCAGAATTCGAGTGTGGTCTGGCCACTGTCCATTGGTATATTCAGTTTCCCACTTGTTTTTCAAAGTGTCTTGATGACAGTTTGAGTGCAGTGATGGAGAGAGACAGAGTTTGTGGGGCTGGTCCCAGATAAACAGCTCAGGCACTGGAGGCCCAGAGTCAGAATCCCAGCAGGTAACTTCGGACAGACCATTTTCATAGGGTTGTTGAAAGAATAAGAAATATAAATGTGACAGGTTTTCTAGAAGGCCCTTCATAAATAAATGCTTGATCAGGGCTGTGAATTGGAGAGAGGTGGCTGGTGAACCTTCTGAAGGCCACTCTGGGGGTTGGATTCATGGGTCGTGGCAGGGCTGAGACCTTCTTCTTCTTCTTCTTCTTCTTCTTCTTCTTCTTCTTCTTCTTCTTCTTCTTCTTCTTCTTCTTCTTCTTCTTCCTTTCCTTCTCCTTCTCCTTCTTCTTCTCCTCCTCCTCCTCCTCCTTCTTCTCCCCCTCCTCCTCCTCCTCCTCCTTCTTCTTCTTTTTTTGAGACAAGTTCTCACTGTGTAGTCCAGACTAGCCTTGAACTCACTATGTAGCCTAAACTGGCCTCAAACTCTTGACACTCCTCCTGCCTCAGCCTTCTAAGTGCTGGGGTTACAGATGTGCACTACTATGCCCACCTGCCCACAGAGTTGAGACTTTGGATACAAGCTTCTAGTTCAAAAAATATCCGATAAGTAGAACTCCCTTCCAGATACTTGGCCAGGGGAAAGGAGGATCTGTACTGTGGGCGTCTATGGGATGTTGACCCCTCCCACTCTCTGTCTAGTGGCATTTGCCGTCTCTCTCCAAGTATGCAAGACCATCCCTGATAGGCTGATTGCTGCTGTACAGTTGTTAGGGAGTCTCTAGTGGATCAGAAAAACAGATGAAGTCTTTGACAGTCCACATTGCTGTCATCCACGCGGGCAGCACTGCCAAGTCCTTGGCAAGTACAAAGTAGAACCACACATCAAGCAATAGAACTGCCTGCCACGCTGCCCAGATAGGACCACAGCTTCCCTGGAGCTCACCTGCATTGCCGCCCTTCTCCAAGGATAAATGCACTCAACAAGTTTCTGGCCGGTGCTTCACCCTCACTGTCCTCCCCCTTCACCCCAATAACACCATGTGCAGTGCTTGTCTGTGGTGGTTCTGAGTGATCAGCACAGAGATTTAGACTAGGGACATTTCATAGCTAAGTATGACTAGGTGTCACTGTATCCTCCACCTTTGTCCACCAGGCTGACAAATCTGATCCAGATGTGTTTGAGCTCCGACCTGAATTCCACAGCCCATAAAGAATCTCATTCCTCAAAGGTTCCTATTCAGTCAGGCCTCATCTGCAGTTATTAATGAAAATATTACCCACCACTTGAGTTTTGGCTAGGCATTGCACACAAGTCTACCTAACTACCCATATACCACATTATAGGGAGACACTTATTCTCCCCAAAGAGCTGGTTTCTACAGAAATACACATCTAGTTACACTTAGGTACTATATTAGATTCCTATGCCCGCTGGAGCAAAGTACTATGAATTTGGTGACTTAAAACAAGAGAAATTCATTCTGTCACACTTCTGTAAGCTGGAGTCTAAAATCAAGGCGTTGGTGGGGCTATTCTCTCTCCTCTCTCCTCTCCTCTCCTTCCGCCCACTTCAGCACCAGGGCAGCCTTGCACCTTCCTAGCCTCTGGCAGCTGCCGGGAATTGCTGCGTCCTCTGGCTTACAGATGTACTCTAACCTCTGCTTCATCATCACATGCAGTTCTGTGTGTCTGCACCCAAATTTCCCTCTTATCATCTTTGGGTTACTCTCCCTGTAATTCGGTCTGACCTCATTTTATCTTGATTACATCTACAGGGACCCTTTTTCCAAATGGTCAGAATCACAGGTACTGAGGAGTTCAAAAATCTCTTTTGAGAAGAGACTCTTCAACCCACAATAGCTGCCTTCATGTCGATAAAAAGAGCATTTTACAGAAGCAGCATGGCTGGTCAGGAGAGGGATTTTGGCACCAGATTCAATCTCTGGCTTTGTCACTTCTTCCTGTATGATTTTGGGTATGATACGTGGACAATCTGTACCTTAGTTTCCACATCTGTAAAGTGGGAATGATGCTAATGAAAGTACTGAACTAGCTGAGATTACAGGGTGTTCAGATGAATTAACATATCTAGAAAACTTGGCATTTGTCTGCACATACCAAATGCTCAATAAGCATTGGCTAGGTGGTCTGACCATGCACTGTTCTGGGCTCTTCATGGGCATTAACCTTTTAAGTCTTCTAAACAACCCAATTAAACAAGTTCTTAGGCGCTTCGTCTATGAAAGGCTTAACCAAGGCACGGAGAGCTTAACAACACACTGGGAGGCGTACAGTGGGGACCCAAGCAGAGGTGCCCAGCTCAGAGGAACTAGATGACTTTGGATCGGGATCGCACCAGGCAGGGCCAGACCCAGCGAAACTTCTTCTGATGCTTCCTCTTCTCCCCGCCTCAGTGGCACACAGGGCCGGGCCCTGTGCTTAGAATGAGGCACCCCCCACCTGCCCAGTCCCGCTTCGCTCCTCCAGCCTCCAGCCCACTTACCCGAAGGAGCTGCGGACAGACCTTGTCCCCAGCGCACCCCAGTGCAGAGGTGGAGGTGGCCTTCGAGGCCAGGCTGGCCATCTCCCAACCTGTATCCCTCCTTCCTTGTTTGTTTCCTCCATTCGTAGTAAAAGCTAGGCCCCAACCAGCTGCTGATTTCATGCTTTCTGTCCGCGAACCGCGCCGCTTTCACAGACTGGCAATGAAGGAGGGCGCGGTGGGGCCGTGGTGGGTGAGTTTGGGAAGATTCAATCCGGAGGCATTGGAGTTTCTAGCTTGTCCTTGTGATCTAGCGAGGATGGCAGTCACACAGCAGACCCTGGAGCTGACCCAAGAGGGCAGCGTGGCGGTTGAGGAAGACTTCCTGAAGGAGGGCGCCCTGAGCTGGGTCAGACCTCTGAACAGAGGCTTCCTCACTCCGCGTCACGGCTCCCTAAGGTGGCTCACATCAGCAGCTCCTCTGATATCTTAGCAGCTAAGCTGGGCTGTTGAGAAGCGAAAGCTGCCCCGTCTGTGACCCAGGGTTGCCCTGTAAGCCCCATCAGGCAGCGCATTATAGGGTTAGCCATGAACCTACTACAAACACCAGTATGGTTTTGTTTGTTGTTGTTGTTGTTCTCCTTTTTTTTTTCTTTCTTTTCTTTTCTAGATATCGGGAATTGAAACTCAGGACCTGGCGCTTGCCAGGCTTGCCAGCTATATCCCTAGGCAATATGTTTTTTCTGTTTTGCTTTGTTTTGTTTCATTTTGTTTTGTTTTGTTGCCCTTTTTTATCTCTTTGAGACACAGTCTTATTATGTAATTCAAGCTGGTCTTGAGCTCACTTGGTGGCCCAGGCTGGTTTCAAACTCGCAACGATCCTCCTGCCTCAGCCTCCTGAGTGCAGGGATTGCAGGCATGGGCCACCACGCCAGGCTGCAGTGGTGGTTTCTTTCCTGGGATTTGTTCTGTGGAGCATGGCCAAAGACCCCTGTGTTGAGGGCCTGGTCTCCAGCAGAGGATGCTGTGGGAAGGCAGTAGAACCTTCAGAGGAGGCGCTTGGTTGGAGGAGGCCTGGGGAATCAGGCTGTGCCTGTGAAGGGACACTTCCTTTATCTCTGCTTCCGGGCTTGTCAGGAGGGGAACAGCTTTCCTCCACACACCCTTCTGCCCTGCTGTTCTGCCTTGCCTCAGGCTCAAAAGCAATGGAGCCAGCGACCCCAAACTGACACCATCAGCCAGAGTAACAGTGATTTTGTTACTTGTTTTGTCACGGTGGTGAAAGTTAACATGGCCTCAATGCATGCTCTCCTTCTTCAGAGGTCGTGTTCCATTCCATGAACAAATCCCAGCCTACATGCAAATGCAACTTTTCAAAAATTAGACTGGTATGTGTAAGAACAAGACTTCGGAAATGGTGTCATAGATGGATGCTGTCACTGACATTCCGTGCTGCTCCCGCACCTGCTGTCTCCCGCTCCTTCTGACTGTTCTGCCAAGATCCCCATTAAACACTGCAGTGCACAGACAGGGAGCCAGACCTCCGGCCATGGCGCCGTCTTCCTTCCCCAGAGCACCGCGGCGATGCTTCCCGCTTCATGCGTTCCCAGGGATGTGCGGTTGTTAGTGTAGTGGAGCGGCCCTGGTTCCCCGGGATGGCATCCTAATGATGATTCTTTTGTATTATTGCCATTATTTCTCCACAGAGTCCTACTGAGCGGAGCTGATCTGCTGAGACAGACGGTATGGGCATGCCACTACATTAAATGGACGTTTCTTCTCTGTGGTCATTAATAATTTATACCCTAAAGGAGACCAGTAGCTGCCCAGCATGCTAATTAAAAATACTGAACCTCACAGATGAAAACTACAGTTCTTATTAAAGTGTCCATTTTCTACCTGGACAGTTTGCCAGCTGCAAATTCCCTTATTGCTCCAGACATCAAAGGAACAAATTCACCTAGGCATGGGAAATCCACTTAGGAAAACAAATGAACCCATGAGACTCCACCAGGAGGCTAAAGTTTTAGAGCAGAGTGAGACGATGTGGTACACTGCAGCATTCAGAAAAACACAGTTTTGCCAGACATGGTGATGTACATCTGTAATCCTAGCATTGAGGGAGGCTGAGGCAGGAGAATTGCAAGTTCAAGCCCAGTCTGGGCAATTTAGAAAGGCTGTGTTTCAAAATAAAAAGGACTGGGGATATAGCTCAGTGGTAGAGCACCCCTGGGTTCAAACCCTACTACCAAAAAGAAAAAAGAAAGGCACAGTTTTCCTTAACTGTAACTTTCTTCATGTTGTATCAGCCTGTGGTATGTATAGCTTTCCCCCATTTTGTCAAGGGATTTATTGAACACAAGTATCAGACAGCCTCTCACAAAACACAAGTACTTCACCAAGGAGCAATTTTGTGAGAAACTGGCAGAGCTGAAAGCCAGATAGGACTTTCAGTAAAACACGCTGCAAGGATGCAGCCACCTATTTCTGCTTCCTCCCCAAAGTCCTCTAAACTGACAGTTAAGGGATGAGAGGGAGGGAGGGAGGGAGAAAGTCAGACACATAAGCCCCAAAAGGTAATGAGTCTCAGAACTGTAGTAGAAAGGAAAGGAACCCAGGTCTGAGCGCTGACTGACCACAGCGCAGCCAAGGGAGCTGGCGGGGGAGACCTGACCGGGCGGCCATCTGAGCTGACAGTGCAGAAGGCTCCACGCAGAGGCTCGGGGGACTGGAAGCACAGGTGTGGTAGGACCTATGAGAGCAGTGTCCAGTCCTCGGGAGCCAGGGCTGACAGGGTACTCACTGCTGGGGCTTGACAGTCTCCTGTTGAACAAAAACAATTTTACAGAACATGTACTTCAGACAGTGCCATTCAGGAGCTGAGAAAGATGGAGATAAAAATGACACCTGTCTATCACCATGCATGAGCATTGGCACAAACAAGAACATCACCTAAATCTGAAAAATTAACAGACACTCATGGCTGGCTAATTTAAGTGACTGTGGTTTTTTCCCTGACTACAGCATTTACTCTCTTCATCCTCCCAACTCCTGGATAACATTCAAGAAGTTATCATCACAGGATGGATCTCCACTTCCCAGTTGCCAATCCACTGAGCTCAAGTGCAGTCCTAGGTCTTTCCTGACCCTCCTCCTGAGATGCCATGGGTCTCTGTCCTGTGGTCTCCTTCACTAGAGCAAGCCCATGAGTCTAGCTGTTTTGGGTTACAGATGTGCTCCTCGTGGGCTTTGACTGATGAACATCAACAGTCACTGCGGTGGATTGACAACTGGTGGTCAATTTGCAACACCCAGCTAAACTGAGTCAGTGTGGTGCTGGGTGTGGAGGACCCACATGAGGACTGTTGCCAACAGCATTAAAAGGAGACCTGGAGAGGAAGAGGGGGTGTTGTTGTTTGTCCTGGAGGAGCTTGTCATGCTGACTTTCCTGATATAAGCTCGACTGTTTTCATCTTTGGAGAATCTTGGGACTTCATCACCACTAAGGATGGCTGTGGTTCTCTCTGGGGGAGCGCTAGTGCTTACTTTGAGCATCGCTTCCTGGCCCTGGTGCAGATCCCTCAGCCTGCTGACACAGATCTTTCATCCCACTGGCACAGACTTTCTAGCTTCCACCACTGACCTTTGGAACTTCCCAGTGCGGATCCATGAAACAGACATGCTTGAGACATTGTCATGAGCTCTAGGCCTCCAGCTGGACTCATGGAGGACATTGCTGTGGGATCCAGGCCCTCAGCTGGATTCTTTGGGTCTCTAGTGTGTGAACAGATTTCCTGCACTCTTTGCATTTGTCTCTTTTGGGTGAATATTATAAAATAATTCTATAAATTATGTGTCCTGTATTAAACTGTTTCCCTTGTAAACCCCGACTATAATAGTCACCCATCTGGGACTCCCCCCACACCCACACACATACTTCTGCCACAGGTATTCACCCCTGGGGCTCGACAGTGTGGGCAACCAAGTGTGGGAGGGTATTACTATGGCTGGAATGTGTCTCCCCAAAGTCCATGTGTTGGAAACTGCAGCCCCAAGTTTATATGTTGATAGTATTTAGAAGTGAGGCCATTGGGAGGTAATCATGGTCCGATAAGGTCATGAGGGTGGAGGCCACGATGGGATCAGTGGTTTCATAAGAAGAGGAAGAGGGACCTGACTTCGCATGCTCCTGTTTCTTCCCCACATGGCGCTGTCTGCCATGTTACTCACCTTGGGAGCTTGCTCAGAGGTTCTAGCAAGGGATCACAGCTACTTGGATACCCTTGAGCAAAGAAAGTCCTCTTCTGTTGGGGGAGGTCTTCCTCTTCCACCAAGTGCACAGCTTTGGGAAACAAACTCACGGGGCTGTGAGGGAGGAATGCGACACTCTAACCAGCCAGACCAGCTGAATCAATGTCTAGACCACCCTCACTTCCTCTGCTATTTTATGGCAAGAAGGCCCTCACCGATGCCAGCAGTTTAGTATTGGACTTCACAGCCTCCAGTCTGGGGAAAAATAAATTTATTTTCCTTATAAATTACCCAGCATCAGATATTCTCCTGTAATAGCACAAAATGGTCTAAGACAAGGCTCCTGGAAAGATTAGAGCTGACATAGGTGTCCAAGTCTCCTGAGGTAGCGGGTTGAGGCTGGGGGACAGTAGGCCCTGCTGGGGAAGGGGTGTAAGGAATGTATTCTCCAAAACAAGAGAATTCAATCAACGACGGTGTAACAGCCAGATTCTTGAATCCCTCCTCCACAGGGCTTGGAGCAAGTCTGATAGTCAGACATATACCCTTTGCCAAGTAATAAAGAAAACCCACTGGGGAAACAACCCCACCTCACAAGCTCGCAGGAAAGGCCTTCTGCCCTCCTTGCTACCCGGCTGCAAGCCGCCCTGCCCCACCGGTACTTGTCCTGGCCTCTCTCCCGCCTGCCCTTGGCGTTCTCCTCCTGACTGCCCTCACCACTCCCCTTTGTCCTCCCCGCCTAACCTGCTGCAAGAAAGCCCACCATCCCTGAGCCCACCAGCAAACAGGGCCTCCCAAACACTGCTCTTCTCTCACTGAGTGCATCGCCAAGCCCCACAGATGTCTGAATAAAGTCAGAAGCAAGCAAGAAAAAGCAAGAATCTCAGAGGAGGCAAAGTCAATGGAAGAAATGAAGAAAATATATAAAGGTGAAGCATATTCTCCAACCAACAAATTATAAGGGGGAAAAACAAGAGTTGGGAGGGTTATATACATGGAAAAAGATTTGTGAACATTAACGAATAGAAAGTATAGATCTAGGGGCTGGGGGTTTAGCTCAGCGGCTTAAGTGGTGCCTGCCTGCTAGGCATGAGGTTGTGAGTTTGATCCCCGGTGCCACAAAAAAAAAAAAAAAAAAAAAAAAAGTATAGATCTTATCTGCATCCTGATTCGTATAAACCAAAAAAATAAAGTTATTTATGAAACAGTCGTGGAAAGGGGAATGTTGACTTTACATTTGATAATAAGAGGGAATTGTCAAAATTTTTGCATGTGATAATTATATTGTGGTTATTGTGGGAGTCAACACAGAAAATGTATATGTGAAGCGCTTTGCATCTGGGCTGTCGATGTGGCCATCCTGAGAGGTCAGCTAAGGACTCTGCAGACGGAGCGTGGTGTGACTTGGAGGGAGGCCATGGCCTTGCAGCTGCAGGATACAGGCACACTTTTTGTGCTATTCCCAAGTGCTCCCAAGCCTATCTCCTCTCGCCTGTCGGCCCAGTTCCCAGTGGCATCAGCTCAAGTGAGACATGTACTTTTCTCCAACTATCTTTCGGGTTACTCTAAGAGCACCTTAGTTCTCTTTATGTACCTAAGACAGAGTATCCCTTTAATAAACAGTGTGGTCATCTGCCTTCTCCTTTGTCACGGGTCTTCTTTCATCGTGTGGCATGAATCATTGGCCATCAGCCCCCATACTAATAATTGAGGAACTAGAGTTACACAAAAGACTTATTACCTTTCAGAGATTCATGTGTGGATATTTATAGATGAAATACTGCGACTTCTGGAATTTGCTTCAAACTAATCCTTTGGGGTGGATGTTAATGACAAATCAAGATAGACACAAGCAGGGTTGTCAAAACTGGTTTGGGGGTATTTGTCCTTCGATTAGCTCTTCTTTTGCATATGTTTGAAATTTTCAATAATAGAAAATGAGCGAAACAAAATGAAAACTAAAATGCTCCTGAAGAATATAACCTGTAGTCTTGAAGGCAATGCAAAAATGCCTTGGTTTCTCCAGACCTGTGTTAAACTCCAAAACTAGGAAGACTTCAAGGCAACCCAACCTCAAAGTGTTCAGACAGGAAAGAAACCTTTAGAGACTCTGAAAGTGTCATAAACCTTATAAAGACCATTTTAAAAGAGAGGTAAGAGCTAGGGATATAGCTCAGCAGCACAAGTACCTGCGTGGCAAGTGCAAGGTCCTGAGTTTGATTCCGGGTACCATAAAAAAAGCAAATAAATAAAAAAGAAGGTAAGAGGGCAGTCCCAACTACAATTGTAAATTGCTCCCTTCTCTTCCTGCTTTTTCTCTTCCTGTACCAGTCAGAAACCACAGGACTTCTGTAGGTGAGATTGCTTCTACACTCAAGGAACCATCTATCTGGGCAGCTTGGTTAGGGAGTTCTAGTGCGTGAGGGCTCTAGGGTCAGATATAGCCCTGGGTGTAAAGGAAGTGGCTTAACTTGACCCAGTATAGAGTCCAGGCTGGCCTCCTTCCTCTCTCCTTATTCTGTGGGGTAGATAGAAGGATGGGGTAGCCACAGGGGACCACAGAGAAAATGGAAACATGAGATAAGTCCTGAGAGGACCCACAAGGACAATGGACATTTAGAAGGAGAAGTGATAGCTTATGGAAACCCCCGCTGAGGATATCAGTCCAACCCACCCAGCCATATGGCACATGAATGCAAAAGAAAGAAAAAGAGAATATTCTGCAGTTGAGGAGCTCTGGGATGACCAGTGTTCTCTGTGGAACAAAAGGCCTTCTGTCCAAACTCTCATGGCTTTCATTGGTATCAATCAGGGAGGTGGGTGGGGGTCATGGCAGAGTGCTAATGAAGGGAAACTTTGCAGGCATTGGCTCTACCAGGCACAGAGGCTCTCCAATTAGCAATGTATCAGGTAGCTTGATGCTTACAAGGCTGGCAGCTTTATTGCCAGGAAGGTATAATTCTTATTGAATCCTAAGGCCTCAGCTGAGATGTCATCTCCTGTGCTAGCCTTGGAATCTCACAGGCTCCTGCTAGAGCCCTCATGCCAGCTGTCATGGGGGAGGGGGGGATTCTCAGCCCAGACTAGATCACATTCTTTTAGCCAATTAAGGGGATGTCTGGTTCAAGATAACCAGATCTGCATATCTCTGCATTTCAGGGTTGAAAGAGAGGCAAAGGACTTTGTTTCTCTGGAGAGTGCAACTTGGCAGTTTCCTGCAACAGCCATTGCCCTTTGGGATGCTCTCTGGAGTAAGAGACCTGGGCTAGGCAAGAGGTAGGTGAGGGCTGCCCTTGGCTGCAGGTGCACAGTTATGGCTGGAGCCAGTCTTTGACTCACGTGAAGGGACAGAAATGGAAGATGACTCCAGCTGGGGCACCAGAGTTGTTGGCAGAATGGGTGAGGGAGGTAAATAGGATCTCACTCTTAGATGTAAGGAGCTGGTACTCTGGGTCTTTCCCTAAGGGATGCTGCCTAAGAGCTTGTGACTTCTAAAAACTCCTCTGCAATATTGATCTTGGGAGAAGAAACCCTTCATCTTAGACTGAGTTGAGTTCACTGTGAGACCCAGCCGCAGCTTGAAGCTGAGAGTTCTTTTTTCTTGAGCAGGAGATTTCCAAGGACTCTCCTGCTTTTGAACAACACATCTAGCTTTGCATATTTTTCTAAGACTTGTTGCTTTCAGCCTCCCTTTGAAGTATAGTGAGAAAATATTTTTTCCCATCTTAGTCTTATAAAGTACTTTTAGATTTTATATCTGAGGGTTTCACTGAATGCCTGGACACAGTGATTCACTTAATGAGGGCTAGGTGGAGTCTGTGGCTAATCAAGAGCTGTTTTCTAAAAATAGGCAATTATTAGTGTGCTTGACTCACCAGCAAAGGGCCCTATCAAAACAGTGCTGGAAAAAAAAAAAGGTACAGGCCAGAGCCATGCCTCCTGATCTTTCTGGAGTCACAGACCCCTTCAAGAATCTAATGGAGGATATGAATGCCTCAAAAAAGTATACAAAATGTATGCGTGCCCTTTTTTTTGCATGTAATTTTAGAGGGTTCACGAACCCAAGGAAAAAGCATCTGAGCAAGAACAACAAAGAGCTAGAGAAAGCAACAGATCATTTCCATTACAGAAGGATTCTTTGCTCTAAATATGATTCACTGTGGGGTCCAAAATGCCTTCTGGTATATTCCAGTTAGCTTATTTGATTTGCAAATATTCCATTTCTATGACACTTTACAGGTGAGACAGTTTTAATCTGTTCAAACCAATTCCCTGCACACTTCTATCAGTGAAATAGCAAATTTTTTAAACAAATATTTGTAGCATTGCTTCTCTGAGCTAGGCCTGCAGGCTGCACAACAGACATGGTGCTGTCTCCTGGAGCTGGTAGTGGATCTTGAGGCTTCCTGCTGCAACTCCAGCACCGAGGACAGTTCTCACTGTTTGCTACGGAATGGATGTATGGAGGGAAGGAAGCAAAACACAAAGTGCTGTGAAGAAAGTCAAGTGTTATAGTGGCAACAAAAGGGTAGGACAGATGATAAGTCTCCGTGGGTAGCAGGGCAGGGAAGTTGTCCCTTGAAGGAAGAGACCTCAGGAAACCGCATTTCAGATGCAAGGCAAGTGTGTACATGAGGTGTCCTCAGGTCAGGGAGAACAACCGGAGGGATCAAGTGTGTGGAGAAGCACGCAAGAAGCCTGGAGTGTGGAAAGGAATGAGAGACACAGGCCTTCTAGGCCAGGTAAAGAGCTGCTCTTTAATTCTGGGTGCTGTGGGAAGTAATTGGAGGGTTTAAGTCATGGAGGGACACACTCTGATCTACATTTTTAATGTTGTATAGAAAATATGTCACTGGGAGTAGAGGACAAAGAGGGCAGCTGAAGGCCAGCCATCTGGAGAAGAGGTGAATGGTGCTGCTTGAGAGTGGGGGTGGGTTGGTGGTGGTGAGAAACGGCTGGGTACAAGCGACCACAGGAGAGCGTGTCAGCCAGCCATGGACCTCCAGGACCAGTCTCTTGCTTCTGCCTGGGAGGATGAGGCAAATAGAGGAGCAGGCTTTGAGGGAGAAATCACAAGTTTAGAGTTGGGCGTTTTGAGTTCAAGAGGGTGACCAGACACCCCAGTGTTTCAGTCAGGATGGAAACGCGGCTGTGCTATAGGAAGAGGAATCTGGGCTGGGGGAGGGGCCTGAAGCTGTCACAGCTTTGTGGGCAATAACTTAGAGAAGCAAACGGGACACAGAGATAGAGCCAGTGCTGCAGCATCTGTTGGACATTAGAATTAGAGGACGCTGGCGCAGGAGAGCAGGCAGAAAGGACAGTGGTTATGGAGGGAGATGGCCCAGGCCCAGGTGCCTTCTTCAAGTTTCTCACGGTTGCTCACAAGGCCTTCTGTGCTTCTCTTCACTGGGCTGGAGCTCTGAGGCTATGCTGTGCCATCTGGAGTGAGCACTATGCTTCTTCTAAAGTGCCTTCCCTGAACTTCCAATTCCTTTTAATTCCTCTGACATTCTGAGGGCAAATGCCCTATCTTGTACTGTTTCTGAGGCTGGCGGCGGTGGGCCGGCTATTCCCTTGCCTACCAGGTGGGCATTACACACTCTGTGGTGCCCCCAAAACTGCAGGGGACATGAATCCAACTCTTCAAGTGACCTACTGCAGCCTCTTTCTCTACTTGAGTGAAAGGGAAACCTCATCCTAGCTCTTAGCTCTTTTGTGCATTGGATGAAGGCCAGGGGCGGAAAAGTCGTGACACTTTTGTGTAAGTCCTGCTCTATGGGCTTGCACCTTCCCTGGGACCTGGCAGCCTGGACAACTTGGTGCTTCTCCCTACATCAGCCTTCAAATATTCCATTGCATGTGTAGTTGTAACCGTCGTTCCTACGGGGACAAAGAGCTAGAGGCGGTGAGGGCCTCAGATGGGTCCTGAAGCAGGAGCAGGCTCCAGAAAGGGAATGAAGAGGAGGCCAGAGCAGCAGCAAGGCCCAGTGTGGGGAGCAGAGTTTGAGGGACGCAGTGAGGCTAGGAGGCCTAAGATATTCAGCATCGGGGCCACTTTTGTGGTTCTCTGTTGACACAAGGGATGCTTCACCATGGCCATGGCAGAGTGGGTAAATGCTCTGAGTTTTGTTTTGTTCTGTTTTGTTCATTTGTTTTTAAACAAACTGACGTGAACAATAGGGCTATTGAAATCCCTATTGTAAGGAGTGATCGACCTATGGGGTACAGGGCAGGACCCTAAGAGCCAGAGGGGGAGTTGGTGATGGATGTAGTGCACACAGCCTGTGTCAGTCCCCCACAAAATGAGACAATGTGAGAGCCTTACAGGATGAAGATATAGCAGTTTGGGCCATGGCCAGAGATGGAGAAGTTGGTGAGAGAGGCCTCGGTACAGGGCAGGAACCGCGAATGTCCCTGGGATGAGAGGACCTATTGAGCCGCAGGCCCTAGGGTGCTCCCAGGACAGGCGGGCACAGGCCTGATCAAGAGGGTGGGGCTGAGGTCTTAAAACCAATCAATTCAGACAAAGTCCCTCTCTCCGCTTTGACTTCCTAAAATAAAACAAAATAAATATAAAATCTCCCTTTAGTAAAAGAAATTATTGTTATAAAGGAGTCTGTGCCAGGAAGAGAGCTACTGAAAGATAAATTTTATCCCCCAAGAGACCTTTATCTGCACAATAAGGCAGTCCTTATTTATTCATCACACATTTCCTACCTTTTCCCTCCCATATTTTACTTCCATCACCCCCTGGAAGCTTCAGTCACTGGTTTTTCATTTTTTGGTTTTTTAAAAAATTTTTATTTATTCATTTTTTTATAGTTGTTCTTTTTTCTGTAGCACAAAATGTTATATGTTGTAGTCAAGGTTTGCAAGGAAAACAATTCAATAAAAGACAGAATTTATAGGATTATTTTTATAGTAGTCACCCAAAGAATCAAATACAGAAGAGTGCAGGAAACCTGTCCACACACTAAAGATGCATAGAATCCAGCTGAGGGCCCGTATCCCATGGCAATGTCCTGTACAAGTCCAGCTGAAGACCTAGAACCCATGACAGTGCCTCTTGAGTCCAGCTGGAGGCCTAGAGCCCATGACAATTTCTCATGCAAGTCTGTTTCACAGATCTGCACTGGGAAGGCCCAAAGGTCAGTGGTGGAAGCTAGGAAGTCTGTGCCAGTGGGATGAAGGATCTGTGTCAGCAGGCTGAGGGATCTACACCAGAGCCAGGAAACGATGCTCAGTGTAAAGACCAGAGCTCCCCTGAAAAGAACCACAGCCATACTCAGCAACACGAGGTTTCTAGCTCCTCCGATGATGAGAACAGCTGAGTTCATATCAGGAAAGCTTGCATGACAAGCTTCTCCAGGAGTCTGAATAGCACACCATCTTCCCCTCCAAAGCCATGAAGCAATGCTTAAAGTAAGGACCAGAGCTCCCCCAAAGTGAAACACAGCTTTTCTCAGTGACAAGGTCCTGAGCTCATCTGACAATAACAGCTGAGTTCATATCAGGAAAGCCAGCGTGACAACCTTCTCCGGGAGAATTAACAGCACAGCATCTTCCCCTCCAGTTCTTTTATGTTGTTGGCAACAATCCTCAGGTGGGCCCTCCACACCCAGCACCATGCTGATTCAGTGGAGCTGGTTGTTACAAGTTGACAGCTGTCAGTCCACCACATTATATAAGCCCTAATCATCTGAACCCTTCTTTTTTTGAGGCTTACATTCTTATGGAAAGTCCATGTTTGTAAGTAGTTAAAATTATTAATGTTTCTTAAATCAATTTAATTTATAGATGCTATAGTTTGGATATGGACATGATTCATCCCCACTCAAATTCACATTGAAAATTGATTCCCAATGTGACTGCTTAGAGAGGCTGTAGAACCTTGAAGAGATAATTAGGTTAAGGAGGCCCCATTCTCATGAAAGGATTAATGCATTTCTCAAGAGACTGGATTAGGTCTCTTGGAAGTGTGTTGTTTCTCTCAGGACTGGATTAGTTGCCATGACAGTGGGTTGGATAACACAGTTACCACTGATGTTTCATCTCTTCTGTGCACACATGCTCACTCCTCTCACGTGAGCTTTTACCATGTGATGCCATCTGCCATGAGGCCCTCACCAGAAACCAGACAAATGCCAGTGCCCTGCCCTTGGACCTCAAGATCTGAGAGCTAAATACACTATTTTTCCTTTATAAATCAATCAGACTTGGCCAGGGACATAGCTCAGTGGCACAGTGCCTGCCTGGTAAGCATGAGGTCCTGAGTTCAATTCCCAGTACAAAAAAAAAAAAAAAAAAAAAAAAAAAAAAAAAAATCGGTCAGACTTGACATTTTGTTATAACAACAGAAAATGAACCAATAGTAGACCATCCAAAGAGCCTCAAAGGGTAAAAAGAAGCAATGTTTCCTTCTTGACACCGTCCCGCCTGGAGGCCAACAGAAAACCTACCTGTAGGGTTGTTGGGGGAACTGGAAGAGGTGTAGGGTTAATAAAGATTACTTGAGTTTTTACAAAGAAGGTC
The DNA here is from genome assembly GCA_004363535.1 of Dasyprocta punctata. Taxonomy (NCBI): domain Eukaryota; kingdom Metazoa; phylum Chordata; class Mammalia; order Rodentia; family Dasyproctidae; genus Dasyprocta; species Dasyprocta punctata. Next base: position 291,469 of record RJWM01000096.1, on the reverse strand, counting down.
CATAGCTCCTCTGTGTTGGGCTGGTTGTTACCAGGCATGTGCTGATAAACAGAAATTGTCACATATGCCCTCTGGGACCAGGTTGGGCTTGGTATTCATGAAGTGGCTATCAGGTTGAGGGATTCTTCTTCCTGGAGGCTTCTCCACACTCATGTGTCACCCTCCTGGTTACAGTGCCCCAGAGGAGCCCAAACTTACCCAGGAGGCAGCAGGGCCTCTGATCTCTCCAAGGCCCAGGCCCACTCTTGGCGTGGCCAGGGGATACTCCCAGGCCTGAGTGTGGAACTAAGAGGAGATTGTGCGCTTCAAAGCACCCAGACCCCACAGAACAATCTAAGAAGCACCTGGTTCAAGATGGTCCCTGTTAGTGAATGGGCAAAGCCACCCAGAACAGCTCAGTCCCGTACTGGGAGGAGGGACCAGTCTATGGGAACAAGCAACAACAGTGTGTTAAGGCCCTAGAAACCGCCACACAGGTGCTACCATTTGGATCTGGGATGTCCTCAAGGCCCATGTGTTAAAGGCTTATTCCTCAGCTTGGCATTACTGGGAGGCAGTGCAATGTTTAAGAACTTGGGTTTCGTGAGAGGTCTTAGGTCACTGGGGGCGTTTCCTTGGAGGGGATAATGGGAACTCGGTCCCTTTCTCCCTCTTTGTTCCCAGCTTTGCAGTGAGCAACTCGCTCCAGCATTCCCTCCTTGTTCTGATGCCTGCCTCGAACAGGACCAAAAGCCAAGAGCCAACTGTTGCCTGAAACCTCCCAAATGGTGGGTCAAAAGGAATTTTTTTCTCTTTATAAGTTGACTATTAGATATTTGTTATAGTAACAGAGAGCTAACAAGACACATGTAATAAGCATAGGTATAGAATGCTTGAATTAAGATATTTTTAATTTACAATTAGCATGTTTGTAGCTCTTTCTACTTCTGTTTAGAGTCAAAATTTAGTTTGGAGGCTATTGTGCTAACTTGACATAGGAGATTAGGTTGTGGCAGAGCTGGCTGGGGAAGTTGGCATGACCTGTTAAATCTAAGATCCTTGAACTGCACTGAACAGTTCCCAAAGCTCTGCCCATGAACTTCTCTCTGCAAACTCAAGTAGGGTTTCAATAGGATGGCCTGGACCTGACATCAGCTTGAGGTACAGGCTTCTAGCACCACCTCTCTGGATGGATATGTTGAAGCTCTTGTAAGGCTCATTGAGATCTGGACAATATAAAAGGACATGGATGCCAAAAAATGCTTACTATCATGAATTTCCTCATGACACCATGCCCTACATCCTCCAGGGTGTACTTCTATCTTGCCTTTTCCTCCTTTCCTTGGCCCAAACTTGCTCTGTAGAGCCAGTTTCTCTCTCACTCTTCATGTTTCAAATAAATTTTGCCACTGCTTTTTGTTTGTTTTGTTCAATTCTTTGAGAAGGGAAAAACCTAGGGTCCAATTCTAGAAAGGGAGGGAGCAACCCAGAACCTGGTCACATTTATTTGGTGAGCTATTTTGAGAAGAAGCTATCCAATAACACTAGGTAGGTTGCGGTATTCAGGGATTTTCCTCTCTTTAAAGAAACTCCTGTTCTCCAGAATGTACAAGTAGAGGTCCCACCCAGGAAAGAATGAAGGCAGATGATAAAAATCCCCACTTCTATTCTCCTTTTTCTGTGTTAGGGAACACCATGTGGTGTTAGCATGTTTCAGGCCTGGGTTTGCTTCCTGCCTGGGGAACAAGCTGGGCCAGGGTCCAGTGATGGTGCTGACAGAACTGTCCAGGGCTGAGAGGAAACTGGCTTAGGCAGGAGTAACATCCGTGCAGCTTATGTCTTGGGAGCCCAGCTAAACATGGGAGGAAGAGGGAGAGCTAGCACTGCAGAGCAGCTGTTGCGACCCATGCGGCTCCTGGGATTCTTGGGGTGAAGGACTGTGAGAGGATGAGAAAAATAAAGAAGAGACAAAGCTGGGGTCAGGTGGAGCCCTTATACTCCTGATGGGAGGAAAGGTACTGCTCAACCAATGCAACGTGTTTATTTATATACTGACGAGGTTGATGTCAATTTCTGCCCCTCTGCCTACCAACCCATTGCTTATATTGTCTAGGAGCTTGGTGTTTTTCTGGGCTGTAGCAATTTCTTCACAGTGGTTGACTCCGGTGCTCTTTGTTTTTTGGTAGGGTCATGTCTGGGTCATGCTCTAGGTCAATTTCCAGCTTCAATGGCTCCCAACAAGCAGAGGTGAAGACACCAACAATGATGCACAAGACAAGCTGTCATCGACTGAGTGACTGTCATGTGTAAAACACACACACTATCTCATGTGATCCTTCTTTAAACTATTTCTGTTTGCAGATGACATTATTCTGCAGGTAAAATGTCTTCAGGAATGCACTGAAAACCATTAAAACTTATAAATGGTCTCAGCAAAGTTGCAGACTATAGGATCAATAGACAAAAACCAGCTGCGCTTCTATATGTTTGTAATCAACCACCCAAGAATAAAATTAAGAAGACATGTCCATTTGTAATACATAGAGAAGGGAAAACTTTGTCCTTATTCTTTGAATGTTCAATAGTTCAGTCTATAGATAAATTAATAGTAGACAGATTAAAAGGTGAAAACGTTTACAAATTTATAATATGCACAAGGGGGATCATGTGCCAGGAAAGTGAATACCCCCCAAACCCAGGGAGACTGAGAAGCTCATATATTTTCCTCATAAGGGAGAGTGGATGAGGGATGTAGGTAACTTAGGGAGGTGAAAATGATTTTGGAAAACTTGAATAGGCCTTCAAAAGAACAAGGAGAGCCCACGTTAAAATCTATCTGGTTGTGGTATCTACCTTTATTCTCTTTTCTTGTGATCCAGTTAAGCTTTCCTTATTGATGAGATTCTTGGAGAGGAGACTCATAACAATTGTGTTCCTTTCAGAAAGATCTATCTTTAGGTGGATAAGGGACTTCAGAGAGAGTCCTTCTCTGTATGTTAGAGAGATAAAAGACAGGAGGGCAGGGGAAGGTCAGAGAGACCTTGGTTCTAGGATTCTAACCCCTCCCAATTTTTTTTTAGGTCAAAGTACTCAACATTCCAAAGTACCATATTTTGAGGTGTTGTTTTCTGAGCTTCCAAAATAGCATCAAAAATAAAAACAGGAGTGAATTTGGCTAAAGAAGTGAAATTACTCAACAATGAAAAATCACAGAACATTGGTGATAGAAATTAAAGACCTAAATTAATGAACAAGACTCATGTTTATGGACTTGAAGACAATACTATCAACTGGGAAAAATCTCTATAAATTCCAGGTTCCAAATGGAATGCAAGGGACCCAGAATAACCAAAACCATCTTGATAAAAGAAAAACAAAATTGGGAGACTTACATTTCCCCTTTTCTAATTTAACATAAAGTTACAGTATCGAGAAAATATAATATTGGCATAAGGATAAACATACAGACTAATAAAATTGAAGTCTAGAAATAAACTTTCATATTTATGGTCAGTTGATCTTCAACATGGGTGAAAAGATAATTCAGCACCGCGCGGCGCCAGCTTGCATCAAGGGAGATCTGATCCGCCTTCCGGGGATGGGGGCTCCGCCACCCCGGAAGAGAACCAGAACCAGTCCAACCGGACCCCAACTCGCTGGGACCGCGGGGCACCAGCGCGCGGGCTCAGAATCAAGGACATCACACACACACACGCACACACACACACACCCCCGGTAAGCAAGCTGCTGGCTCTGAGGTCTGGCTAAATTGATGGCAACTAAGGTACATAAAGCAATTAGACACTAGTGTTTTTTCACAGATTTTGTAGACCTCTGAATGGCGCTCTGAATGTCTCTTTGTATGATAACAGTAGGCAATGTTGCTGACACAGGGGATTCTCTTCTGTCTGTTCTTCGAGGCCCAATGTGGTTCTCACCACTTTGTTTTACTCTGATCGTTATTATTTTTCTTTTTTTTCCTTTATTTTATATTCTGTTTTTATTGATTTTGTATCGTTTTGTTTTTGGTTCAATCCTACTACACCTGTTGGAATGGTCAGCTAATTTGAAGATAGCAAGGTATGTAATAGTAGCTATTGTACTCATATTATTGGTCTTCGAAGTTCTGTACCACTCCTACTGCTTTGTTTTGATTGACTTTATTTGTTACATTCTGTTATATTTTACTATCTTTAAAATAAAATTAAATAAAAAAATATTAAAAAAAAAGATAATTCAATGCAGGGAAAGAAAACTTCAGTCTTGGGACAACTGGATATTCACATGCAAAATCCTTTCTTCACACAATACATACAAATAAACTTAAATTGGTCTAAATGTTAAAGCTAAAACTATAAAACTCTTAGGGAGAAAGTATAGAGGCAAATCATCATTACCTTAGGTTAGAATAGTCTTACATATGACACCAAAAACATAGCAACAAAAGAAAAAATAACATTGACTTCACCACAATTAAAACTTCTGTGCCTCTAAAGATACAACCAAGAAAATGGAGACAACTTACAAAACACAATACAATATTTGCAAATTACATATCTGACAAGGGATTTACATCTAGAATACATACACACACTTATAATTCAGCAGAAAGTACAACTTAATGTTTTTAAAGCCAAAGGATCTTAACAGACATTTCTCTAAGGAAGATATATAAAAGACTAATATTTAGATGTAAAGAGGCTCAACTTATTAGTCCTCAGGAAAAATGCAATCAATATCACAGTGAGGTGCTATTTCACACTCACTAGGATGGCTAGATTTAAAAAAAAGATTATAACAAGTGCTATAAAGATGTGAAGGAATTGGAGACCTTGCACAATGTTGGTGAGAATATAAACAGCAGAGTTGCTTTGGAAAAATATGGCAGTTACTCAAAAACATAAACATAGAGTTACAATATGACCCAGCAGTTTTACTTAAAGGTGTATGTCCATGAAAAATGAAAAAAACACATCTGTTTAAAAACTTGGACACAAATGTTTGAAGCTATCTTATTAATAGTAGCTAAAAGTGGAAACGACCCAAATGTCCACCAGCTGATGAGAGGATCAGTCATATGCACTGCACGCACATGGCATTGCCATCGCAGAATGGTCCACCCTGTCACTGTCCTCTCACACTTCTTATGGCCTCCTCCACCCCCACCCCCATTTGTTTTCTATCCTTACAGTTTCTCTTTTCTGGAAGCATAGACTATTGCCCAAACAAACCCCTAATAGTATTTTATTATGGTATTATAAATACAGTGGTACCTTGGTACTCATTATTAATTGGCTTTGGGAGACAAGACCCGTACCAACAATGATGAATTTTTTAAAAAAACTATTTTGGCTGGAAAGGGTAGCAAGTAACGAGGCAGTTGACACCAAATTCTAGCTGGTACAAGGAAAACCAAATAAACAACTGCTACTAGTGAAAGAAGTTTTTGCCAGAATGGATTTGACACCAAATTCAACAAATTTTAAAGCATTTGAGTACCTAGATATGACTGTATTAATACATGCTTTAAAACGTCATGTGTCCATATAATTGGCTACTACTTATCCAGAGACAGAAAAGAAGTATGTACTGATACATTTGACAACATAGACGAGCCTTGGAAATATTGTAAGAAGTGAAACAAGTAAAAAAGACCATATATAATAAGACTCCATATATATGAAATGGGTGGAAGAGACAAACACATGGAAAAAGAAAGTAGATTAGGTGCTTCCCATGACCGGTAGGTTTAGAGGGAAATGGGGAGTGATTGCTAATGGCTATAGGATTTCTTTTTGGAGTTAGGAAAATATTCTAAAATTAGTTGTACTGATAGCTACACAACTTGAAATATGTCAGAAATTAATGAATTGTGTACTTGAAGTGGGTGAGCTGTGAGTATGTAAATGGTATCCCAGCAAAGCTGTTCTATGAGGTAAAATGAATTTTTCAAAAAAAACTGTTCTACGAGGAAAATGAAATCATCTGGGTTTGGTGGTTTTTAAACCACAATTTTATCATACAAATTTATTAAAATTGTTATTGGACTATTCAAGTTGTTTCTATTTCATTTAACTGTTTTTAATAGTAGCTTTTGAGGATTTGATCCAAATTTACTTGCATAGGGATTTTATTATTAATGTCTAATAGAGCTCACAGTTATATTCCTTTTCATTTCTGATTTAATACTTTCTTTTTAAAATATGTCAGTCTGACTGGATTGATATTTCATTGATCTACCCTGTTCTTTCAAGGAGTCATCATTTGCTTCCTCTGATTTTTTCAATCATTTTTCTATTTTCAATTTCATTAATAACAGCTTTTTATTAGTGCCTTTTTCCTGAGTTGATTTTGTCCCCCTCACATCCCTGTACGGTATTAGGTGGATGGTTGTTTTGAGACTATTCTAGTTTTATGATATAAACATTTAATCTAGTAAATTTGTCTGTGTCTCACAAATTTTTATTTATTCTATATTTTCTTTCATTTCAACATATTTCCTAATTTCCTTTTTGCAAGTGTGCTGCTAACTTTTCTAGTGTTTGCAGATTTTTCTAATATCCTTCAATTAATAATTTCTAGTGTAATTCCATTATGGTCAGAAAATATACTTTATATAATTTCAATCCTTTTAAATGCATTAAGACAATTTATGGACTGTGGGGGAGGACAACAAGAACCCAAGTCCTCCCTGCAAGTCCACTCCATGCACAGGCCACCAGAGGGAGACCCAGAGGCCAGCCCCTTTCAGCATGTAGGCTGGGAGACAAGAAGAGCCAAGGTTCCCCCTACTCCCATAAGCAACTGACTGATCTGGAGAAACACAGGCTGTGATGATAGCTTTTAGGGTAAAATACAACTTAATGCTTGTAGTGTTTAGTATTTCACTGACTTTGCAGGCCTAAAGCTGGTAGCCTGATCATCTACTCAGAGGATAACAATATACAATGTACCATCTATGGGGGAATCTCCTTCTTAAGGTGGTAGCCATTGTTAATTCCCTACTATCTTGTTTTGAAGTTCTGTATCATTTTCATTGTTTTGTTTGGTTGGGTTTTATTCTGTTTTGTCTTGTTTGATTTCATTATATCCAATGGCATGGGCAGCTATTTCAAAGGTAACAATTACTATGGTAGCTGTCTTGGTTACTTTTCACTCGTTGCTGAGACAAAATACCTGACACCCAAAATTAGGAAAGAAAAGGTTTATTTCTTACAGTTCTTGGGGGTTTTAGTACATACTCAGTTGGCTCCAAGGCAGCATGGTGTGGCAGGGCAGCCATTCATGACCACCACAAGAGCAAGGTGAACTGGCAAGAGAGAGAGAAAGCACAAGACATGCCTTACTCTCACCCTTATACTGTATGTTGGCTCCACCCCTGGGCAGATGCTGCACTCACATCACCAATCCCAGCACTAGACAACAAACCAATCACGAATGCCAGACTCAGCCCAGTCCAAATTATATGAGGCCTTGTGGGGGACACAGGATCAAACCCATACAGTAGCCATTTTGGATTTACTATTATCTTGTTTTGAAGTCCTTTATTGCATTTATTGTTTTGTTTTTAATAGTTCTACTCAGTTCTGTTTTGTTTGATTTTTACTATGTCTGAAGTTATGGGCAGCTATCTGAAGACAAGAAGAGGCATTATGGTAACCATTGTTGATTTCCTGTTATCTTGTTTTGAAGTCTCATATCACTTGCACTTTTTTTTTTTTTTTTTTTTTTTTTTTGCGGCACTGGGGATTGAACTCACAGCTTCATGCCTGCCAGACAGGCGCTTATGCCACTGAGCCAAACTCCTAGCCCTAGTTTTTTGAGGCAGGATCACACTATGTAGCTCAGGCCAGCCTTGTGCTCACATTGTAGCCCAAGCAGGCCTCAAACTCACAACGCTCCTCCTACCTCAGCCTCCCGAGTGCTGGGATTAAAGGCGTGTGCCACCACGCCTGGCTCACCGTTTTGTTTTGATTGACTTTATTAAGTTTTATTTTGCTTGGTTTTAGTCTCCTTAAAATAAAAATTATAAAAAAAGGACTTGATCTATGATTTCATGGTATGTTCCATTTTGGTAAATGTTCCATGTGCATTTGAAAAGAATATGTAGTCTACTGCTGTTGTGTATCATGTTCTATAAATACCAATCAACTGACATACTGTTGTTTCATTCTTTTTGTTAATTTTGTGTCTGTTATTTCTATATATTACATAGAAAGGAAGGAATGCTGTAGAGTCCAATTATAATAGTCAGTATGCCTACTTCTTTCCTATTCTGATCATTTTTATTTCTTGTATTTTGAAGCTCTATTCTCAAGTGCTTATATCTTCACAATCATTACACTTTCATGGTTTGAACAGACATTTCTATCAATATGTATTGTCCTTCTTTGTTCTGAGGTCCACATTGGTATTAATATAATAGCTTTGTTTGTGGGTATTGTTTTACCCCTACTTTTTCTTTTTAACCTACCTATCTCATAATATTTATCTTGGAGCTGTTGAATTGTTATTTCATGGTTTTTTGTTACTTTTAAGACTTCTTTCCTTTCATGATCACTAGCTGCAATTCTATCTTCAAGGTCTGAAAGTCTATCTTCAGTTTCATTCAAGCAGTTTTGCCAGCTTTCAATGGAATTCTTAATTTCCTTGATATCTCTTTGAATCTGTTTCATGTGTTTTGTTTCTTTCCTATGCTGCTCATTTAAGATTTCCATCATTTTCCTGTACTCTTGTACTTTTATATCTATTTCTTCTCTGGCTATGCTGAGAAACTTCATTATTAAGGATGTCATTTCTTTGTTTACCTGCAAGATTATTTCTGATCTGATTTCCTCTATAGCCTCATGAATTTGTTTTTTAACTTCACTTGCTAACTTTTCAGAAATTTTAACTGTGTGATTTCCAATGTCCTCTATTTTCATGTCTCCTGTACTTGTTCCAGATGGGCTGGAGGTTTTTTGGGGGCGGGGGGTACTAGGAATCGAACTCACTAGCTTGCACTTGCCAGGTCAGTGCTTATGCTGCTGAGCTATATCCCCAGCCTGGGCTAGGGATTTAAGATTGCATTTTGCTTTTTCATTTTGTCATTTTCACCTCTTGGTTAATATTTAGGTCTTTTCAGTCCTACTAGTTTCAATTGTCCATCATGTGTGTCTTAGGGTCCTACTGTGTGGCTGACATTCATCCAGTTGCTGGGTCCTTTAGTGTAGGGGAGAGGTCAGTCACCTGATTTCCTCCTGCAGGGCCAGTTGGGTGAGTCCTATATTCTTCCTAGGCTGACTGGCCTAGGAGTATTGATGTGAACCAACCCTTAGCAGGTATTGTTACTGAAGCTTCAGACTTTCCAGGCTGCCAGACCTACCTGTCCATGGTGTGCACCCCAACCAGGACCCTACTGTGTCACTGGGGATCCTGCAGGCACAGCTGGGTTCCTCCAGGTGGGGGAGACCTCGCCAGTGCTCTCACCAGCACACCTGGAATTCTCTGTATGGAAGAAGGGTTCACCCATACTCTTGTCAGCCTGCCAAGGTCCTCCAGGTGACAGGAGGGTTCATTGAGGCTCCTAACAACCCTCCTAGGTCCTCTTCTTGGGGTGCACTCACCGTGCTCTCCTTGACCCACTCAGGTCCTCCAGATGGGGGGGTAGGGATCACTGAGGCTCCCGCCGACTCACTGAGGTACTGAAGGTTGTGGAAGGGGTTGCTGATGCTCCCATGGGCTGCTGAGGTCTTTTGGGTACAGGGGAGGGGTGGCCGAGGCTCTTGTCAGCTGCTCTGTGTTTTCGGAGACAGGGTCTTACTATGTAGTGCAGACTGGCCATGAACTTACAGCAATCCTCCTGCCTCAGTCTTCCACATGCTGGGATTTCAGGCATGTGTCATGATGCCAAGTTTACATATAACTTTTCAGTGTTTGTATGTATATTTTAGTTTCCACAGTCTATTTAGAATATTTTACCATTTCAAATTGAATATGGAAATCTTATTGCCATATAGGTCTCCTTACTCTCCCCCCTTCTTGTTGTAATTGCCTTATGCATTACCTCTACTTTGAAACCCTTTTAAATGATGTCATAATTTGCTTTTAATCATCATACATACATATTTTAAAGAACTCAAGAAGAGAATAACTACTATTCTTACCCAGTATTTACTGTTTCTGTTCTTCATTTCTGATGTTCCACATTTCCTTTGGCCATCATTTTTCCCTCCTCTTTTACCTCCCTGTTCATCTCTGGTTGTCCAGCAGAGACAGTACAGAATCACGAAGGATAAAGAAAAATCGATTTTAAAGATTTAATGGCTGCCTAGCTGCTGCGGGACTATTTCTTAGTATATTAGCGCCACCTTCTGGACAACCTACCTAGACCACACTATTTTGTGTTGTTTTGTTTCCTGAGTAACCTGTTACCAGGTTGCTACTGAACTGAGTGACCCATCCATGCCTTATGTCTTTGAGGCCTGACAGGCCTATATGAAGGTTGAACAGAAAATGGTACATTCAAGGGCCCATTGGCTAAGCCTTAGAAACATTTCAGATTTCCATGGAAAAGCGGTAGCAATGCCTGAAGAAAAACATTATCAGCAGTCATGCCCCTAAAGCAAAGCCACTGACTCAGTGGTGTCCTCAGTACACAAAGGCACCCCTGAAGTCCCAGGCCTGGTTTGCTGAGGGTTTGGCCACTCTGAAGCCTGCAGTGCCTGTTGAGCTGTTGCTGTTGTTCAGCCTTGGGACCAACTCCATGCAAAGCAGAGGGGCTTGACCTTCTGTGTGCTGAGTAAGCAGAACTTGCTGCAGTCATCCCCGCAGCCCAAGGGCTCAGCAGACCCCAGATGAGCCTTGTCGCATATTCACGAACTCCTTAGCTGTGTGACCGTCTGGCCAGATCCTATACAGCCCTCTGTGGGGCAGCTGATGGGGAGTTGCTGTCACTGATGAAATGGACTCAGTAAGGATTGTATGAGACTGACTGCTGATCACATATTCACTGCCCAGATCACAGCGTCCCCACCTGGGTTCACTTCCAGGCTTGGTGGTAACTTGCACCCAGGCAGAGGGATTCTGGAGGAACAGAAGGGCTAACTCACTCCTGGAGCCTTAGTGATTCCAACCCTGGCTTCTTTCCCAGTTACTTACTACTGTTTGCTTCTCGGAGTCCTCACACAGCTGCTGCCCGATGCTGTCCAGGGTTTACAGTGGTCTTTGGTGGGACAGACAGGCCGGGGTGTGTTTACTCTGTCTCACCTAGAACAGAACTGGAGGAGGGATGTTAGCAGGTGGAAGGGAGACATTCCCAAAGGAGCCACAGCTGGGCTCAGACCTGGAACAGAGGACAGGCAAAGGCACAGAGCTGGAAACTCAGGACATATTCTAGGGACAAGAGCAGCCCACCTGGCTGAAGAGAACAGCAGGACAGAAGCCTTGGCCTGAGCACAGGGCTTCCCATGAGCAGCGAGTGCTTGGCTGGGCAGCAGAGAAGGAGCTGAAAGGAACTGTGCTTGGGGACCCTGTGTATGCTACTCCCTCCACCTGGAATGTTCCTTCTGTTCTCTTCACCCAGACAACTCTTTCTCACCCTTTAAGTCTCAGCTCAGCTCTCACTTCCTCAGGAAAGCCCGCCTCACCACCCACCTGGCTGGCTTAGCTTTCTGTGTTTCCCCCTTATACTCCTTATGGTGCTGTTGGTCTTTACTGAATCATTGGCAGTGGTCTGACCCACCTATGTCTTCTCTGCCCCACTGTGAGACTATGAGGGGACCAATCCATGTACCTTGTTCATCGCTAAGGGTGCTTGGTCTTGGCAGATTGGTCAGCAAGCTGTATGGACAGCACGCTCCTTGCCCCCCATTACACAGGGCTCCAACATTCTCAAGAGGAGGGGTGTGGCCTCCACTTGCCACTGTTGGCCCCCACAAAAGCTGAAGCCCAGTGTTAATCTACTATCTTCCTTGGGTCTGGCTGTCTGTGTGTGCTGATCACCCTGGGGCAGGCCCAGGCCACAGCTTCACCTCACTCTTGGAGTGTGTGTGTGTGTGTGTGTGTGTGTGTGTGTGTGTGTGTGTAGGTAGAAGAGCTAAGAGGCAGAAAACCTTCCTGGGATTCATTAAACTATCCCAAGGATAGTTTAGTCTCAACTACCTCCCACCTGGGACCTAAGGGGCAAGGCTGGTCTCCAGAGTGGAAGCAGATGCCACCTGCACTTTAAGCACCATGGATGAGGAAATACCAACATGGGGCCTTCTGACACTAGCTAACCTCCCACAGGCTGCAGTGAGCCTGGCTGCCTGGTGCTCCCCACAGCCAAGAGACCATCACGGCTGCTGATCACCTATGGGGCAGGACCAGGCCACAGTTTTACCTCACGCTGTCCAACACTGTTAGCACCTGAGGCCAGGGATAGAGGGCTTGAGACTCCCCATAGAGTCTCTGACTCTGAGTCACTGACTCAGGAAAGCCCTGCTGAGCTCCAGAGGAGCCCTGCCCAGCAGACACCGCCTTAGAGAGGGGTCTGGATTTGGAGCTCAGATCCTGTAGGCAGCTCAGGCAGTGCAGGCAGCTCCTTCATCGTGTTTAGTCTTGCACATCTGCACTTGAACTTGCTGTGACCTGAGAAGAAAGAGACCCATGGTAAAACTGTGGTCTGAAAACCACCTGCTACTTCCTGAGCAGCCTCCTGCTGCTGCCTTGCCTGCGTTGAGCCCATTTGTTTGGAGAGCAGCTGGGGTCCTGGCTCCCCACTGCAGGCTCCTCTGAAGGAGGCAGTGTACTGGGGAGGTTCCCTGGGTGAGGCCTCTCAGTCTCCAAAGACACTTGCAGGCAGGGCAAGCAGGAAGCAGGCTTCTCCCTGTCTTTCTCAGGACCCAGGACTTAATTGTAACTCAGTGAGACCCAGACAAACGTTTTAACCTCCAGTCGCTGTCCTTGTCTTGAAAGGAGGGTGTCAGCCCAGGGCAGCTGGCTGCGTTGCTTCCATGGCACGTCCTCCAGAGGGCGCTCTGCTCACAGAAGTTTGGCCTCATCTTCCAGCCTGGGCTACAGCCAGGTCTGGTGGAAAGAGAAAGGATGGAGAAAATGGCCTGTTCGCCTAAGCCAGTTTCTAGACCTACTTCACTGGGTACTCCAGCTTCCACAAAACACCTTTTGAGAGTCCACAGAATCCAAGCTAGGGAACTCGTGCGTGGTCTTTTATCCCATTGTTTCCCTCTATGCAGTAGGTGCTCAATATGTGCTCGCTAAGCAGAGGAAGCCTGCGGGGCTGCGCTTCGCACCGCTCACCATTTCTCCTGACCCTGTTCCTGCCCCCTCCAGCCCCTGCTCTAGCCGCTGTCCCCTCTCTTACACCTGGGCCCACCTGCTCCTGTGAGGCCTGCGTGTGTGGCAGACTGAGCCTGATTCACACTGCTCCCCATCCCCACCCGGGCCCCAGCACCAGCTCCCAGCACCAGGCCCCTCCCCAGGCGGCGGTGAAGGAGCGCAGGAAATATCTCTAAAAACGCCACATTAGTGTGCGGTTACTTCAAACCACAGGGACAGCAGATGCGTTTGAGGGGCTTCCCCTGAATCTCCCTTTGTTTAAAAGGGATCCTTCGCGTATGACCCAGTGTCACGAAAAACTCCCTAGAATTCTTTTCAGGGACCATCAACATTTCAGATGAGGAAGGGACTCTGATTTTACATCCGGTGCTGACAGGCTGTCACCTATTTTTGTCTGGCCTGTTCCTCTTTCCATAATTACTCTTCCTAAACTGGTCAAGTGTTCATCAGCCCATTGCTCTTAGGAGGAACACACACAAAACTGTAGGTTGCACTGGGTTTTCTGATATTCACTTTTTCTTCGTGCAATCCTCTTTTCAACCATGCACAATAATAGACAATAAATGCATGACATTGTTTTCGTTCATTGTCCGTTTTTCAGAGGCTCAGTGATTGAAACTGAAGGTTAGGGGTAGGGCTCCCTTCACCCCTTCAATACATATTTGCTGATACCTGGATCAGCTGCTAAGCCAATTCTAAACCTCCTTCCCAGAATGAAAGAGGGGATGGGGGAGTCCAAACTCCCTAAGAAGAGGCTTGGTGAATAACATGATTGTCTGAATAATTTCTTGTGGGACTACTGTGTGCCAGGTGTTGAACAGTTGTTCTTTAGCAGTGTTTTGGATCCAAGCTCTCACTACTTTGTGTAATGGTATGACGCTGAACCGGACCAAGGAAGCCAAGGCCAAAACAGAAGTTTGGGAGCCTTTAATAATAACAATAACCAGCTGGCTGGGACTGCCTGAGATCCTCCACGCAGGGAGGTTCAGAGCAGCCCCAGGACCGTCCGAGTTCCTCCACGCAGGGCAGGATCAGAGCAGCCCGGACTATACAACATCCTCCACACAGGGAGGTTCAGAGCAGCCTGGACTGCCTGACATCCTCCACGCAGGGAAGTTCAGAGCAGCCCCAGGACTGTCTGAGTTCCTCCACACAGGGCAGGATCAGAGCAGTGTCGAGCTTTTACAGTGAGCAGAATTTAAAGCAAAAAGCACAACCTGGCTAGAACAGTTTATCTCTCAGTGATAGTCATACATGGGAAAGTCTTACTTTTACCTTTTTACTTTACTGGAATTTGTGTCAACTTGCCAGGTGAGATCATTTTGCAGGGAGGCTGATATTTTACCATATGTTATCTTTGAAAAGAAACAAGGGACAGCACATCCTGGCAGACAGTCAGTTAATATCAGCACCTTAAAAACATCACAGGGGGTTAAGGGGGGCTGAGTTATGGGTGAACATAGTCTTACGTTTTACAGGCTTTCAGCTGGCCTACCACACTTTGGGGGTGAATAGTATTTGACAGGAGAATGGGGCTGGCTCAAGTGTGCCTGTTCTGTTGTGACTGTCAGAAATACTACACCTGAAACCTCATCTCCAGTTCCTTGCCATTCCGTTCAGTGCAGCTCAGAGCTTGAGAAAGGGCTGAAGTGAAATGAACACAGTAACACACTGTCGGACTGGAGTTTGGGGGTGCTGAGGAGGTCCCTAGGAATCTCCTTCAGTTTACCACTCCCAAGTTCCCAGACCATGTCATGTTATGACAGTTCATTGCGACCATCAGCTGAACTGAGTATGAGATGCCTAGCAGACCAGCAAAGCACACTCTGGGTCTGCCTGGCTGGGTCATGGAGGTGTGACCTTGGGGACTATATCGGCTCCCTCACCCCTTGCTTTCTGGCACTGTTCCTCTACTCTGCTTCCCAGCTACCATGAACTAAGCAGCTTGGCCTTGCCCTTTCCTGCTGCCCTGATGTTTCTGCCTTGGAGCCAGCTGACCATGGACTGAACCATCTGAAACCATGGGTCAGAATAAACCTCTGCCCTTTCAATTGTAGTTGTTGGGTTTCGTGTCCAGCAATAGGAAAGCTGACCAATACAGTGCCCAAGTCCCTGGAGTCCTGCTGAGTCGACAGCATCTTGAACAAAAGCTGGATACCTCAGCAGTCTGACTCCTTGGTTTCTACTACTAAAAATAGGTGGTGATTCATTAAAACCCCCACATTTGAGGTTTTAGAGAGAATTCTGATTGTTTCAGTTGATTTTTGCTCTAAAGACCAGCAGGATATGGTGGTAATTAAAGCCTCTTATTCTCTGGCAAATTCATTCCTTTTAGGAACAAGTTATTTTTGATGCTAATGAAAGTAAACTGCTTATTCCTGGTGGATTTTGAGGTACTCAAAGGTGTCTGACTACAAAGCCATGGTGATCTTCACCGTGGGAATCTGAAATCTTTGTCAGGCCCCCCGAGGCTCTCTCACTCATCAGGAAGGGTGATAGCAAAGCGTCCCCAAGGTTAGCAAAGAGCTGTAGACTTTCCTGAGGGTGGGGCTTCAAGTCCCCAGGCTACGGTGTGACCAGCCCTTGTTCTGCATGTTAATGTGAAACTAAAAACAAATGTAACAGGTTTATTCCTTGATGAGTGCAAAGTTGCTTAGCACAACCAGGAGATAAAAAAGTGAAGAGAAGTGATGCTGTAACCAGCATTCTGGGAGGCTGAGGCAGGAGGAGCCAAATTTCGAGCCTGGGCTGGGCAATTTAGTGACTTCATGAGAACCTATCTCAAAATAAAAATTAAATAAATAAATAAAAATGGGCTGGGGATTTATCTTAAGGTAAAGGTCCTAGTTTCAAACCCCAGTGGTGGGGAAAAAAAAAAAGTGAAGAGAGAGTTTTATTACTAAAAACAAGTGAGGAGCACAGCTGAGGTAATTCTCAAAACAGGGTCTCCCAGAACAAAGAAAGCAAGAGGAACTTCTATGTATCCATACAGGGAAAGTCAACACAGGTAGATGTGGTATATTCTCAACATGCTCCATTTGGGTGCTGCACGTTTAAAAAAAAAACAGTAGAGAGGAACACCTGTGGGTGGAGAATTCAGTATTATAATAAATAAAGTTTACTTAGGATCACCTAAGTAGTTTAGTCAGACTGACTCAGTGAGTTTGTCTGATTCCTTTAAGATTCTCAGGAGGACCTTACGTGAAACAAAAGCAAACAAACAAAAAATGACTTTGAAGGAACATTAACAGTTTTTTAAAGGGGCACTGACTTTTTGCTTTCCCCAAAATAGGTGATTATCCCCAAAAGTACCTGCCTAACAGCCAACAAACTGTGCGATTGCCTGACTTGTAGTATTTTATCACTCTGTAAATTGTAAATGACTGACAGCAATTTAAATGTAAATGAATTATCGCTGGTAAAGGAGCTACCCTGCCCTCATGTGGAAAAGATAGTTTTAGATTCAGTTGCAAATTTATTTCAGTATTCCTGAAGTATAAACATGTGTGTTCTTTGGGGTTACCTCCTAACTAGTTGAAATATCCTATAGGGTTCCTTTTTCATAATGAGTTAAAGAAAATCTTCTGTGATGTCCATTTTGTATGCCGGAACCTTGATCTTGGGCTTCCCAGCCTCTAGACCAATGAGCAATGAATTTCTCTGGTTTATCAATAGCTCTGTCTAAGGTATTGATTATAATGACCCAAAGAGCTAAGACGTAATGTTTAACCTTTATATTTAACTTTGTCTTGTGTTTGTAATGAGGGAAATAAGCCTCTAAAGTCATCATTTTCCTGTAAGTACCTAAGTTGTGAACACCTAGAAGGTTATTCCCATAGCAAATATAGCCTAAATAAATAAATACATACATAAATAAAATAAATAAAAGAAGGAAAGAAAGAAAAAGAAAAAAAAGCATAGAATATCACCTACTTTTAAGTTACCAAGTGAGCTCAACCTTCATCATTATCAATACCATTTAATGCTTGCCCCTTATTTTATTTACTTGGCAATGTATTAGTTTGGCGAATATTTACTAATCATCTAATAACATCAGGCACTGAATTACAGTCAAAGTAGGGTCTCCCACACTACAGTCATGCACCACATAAAAGATTTGGTAAACAAGGGAAAGCATAAATCATGGGGTTCCGACAGGAGTATGAAGGAGTTGAAAAAGTCCCATCATCTAGTAATATCAGAGACATCATAAGTGGGTAACACAACGCATTAATCACACGTTCGTGGTGATGCTGGCACAAAAAAATCTACTGCACTACCAGGCATATAAAAGTGTAGCATGTACGATTATGTACAGTACCTGTGTACGGTGCATGACCACGATAAGGATCATAAGTAACCGTCTTATTGGTATGTGTGTTTACTATTTAAAAAAGTCCATTTTATAACTGCATGAGAGTAATAATTTTACTTTTCTGTTGAAAAATATTGCTTAAACCAGGCATGGAGGTGCATACCTGTAATCCCAGCACTTGGATGGTTGAGGCAGGAGGATCATTGAGAGTTTGAGACCAGCCTGGGCTACAAAGTGAGCTCAAGACTAGCCTGAAATGCATAGCGACACCCTGTCTCAAAAAAAAAAAAAAAAAAAAAAAAAAAAAAAAAAAAAAAAAAAAAAAAAAAAAAAAAAAAAAAAAAAAAAAAAAAAAAAAAAAAAAAAAAGAAAAAAAAAAGAAAAGAAAAGAAAAGGAAGAAAAAAAGACAAATATTGTTTAACGCAAACTTCATCATTCCCCATATTTCTGATACTTCAGATCTGGGGGGAGCCCTGAAAATGGGATGTCTAACAAGCCTTATACTTTGAGGACTCTTCAGTCTGAGGGCCAAGGTTTGGTTAGGGGAGGGGGATTCTTCTGGGATCAAATCCCCTGGGATTCACTGAGCGTTTCTCAGGCTGCTATGTAGACACTGCTATGAGTAGCACCACTGGGGGAGCCCACGTGTGGGGGACAGAATCAGAGCTGTCAGGGCTCAGGACATACCACCACAGAATGCGACTCTAGGAGACCAGAATATGCTACTCCAAAATACACTTCTGTGGCATATTTTGAGCATGTTATTCTGAGAAACTGCAGACATAGGAGTAGGTCTGAAAAGCTGCTCTTTCTTGGAGGACATTTACATCTATGAAGGACAGCTATATTGGTAAAGAATCTGTGTCAGAGGAGGGCTGAAACTTTCATCACCCAGGAGACTTGTGGTTGCACAACAAGGCAGCTGTATTCTCCACACCCTTCTACCTCTTTCTCATTTGTCTCCAACTGACGCCCTCTTGAATCCCCCACTCTCCTATTCATTCCTATAGCCCAGGATGCTATTCCTAAGCCTTAATCATCTGGCCCTGATTTTGAATCTCACACTTCTGTGGGACTCCCAGGCCTACCTAGGCAATAAAACAGTTTTCCTCTTGGTAATCTGTTTTATTTTGATTTGATTTTTAACCCAGCCATAGGACCTGGAGGGTTCAGGCAACTCATTTTTCTCTCCCCTACCAAGACAATGCTTTTCTGCAACACTCAGGGTGAAAGTTGGCTGGATCATGGGCCTTCAACCCACACACCTCCTCCTTGTGTTCTTTAATGCTGGAACTTCTGAAGTGGACACAGAGTGCAGTAAGGGTGGGTGAATCAGAGAAGCATCTTTGCCACCTTCCCTGGATGCCCTTGCTTGACAGGTCATGACACACCACAGAATGGTCCTCACGTCTCTCCAGGACCTGGGATCCTGGGAGGGATGTGTCACTGCAGAATCCTGATCCTGTCCCCAACCCTGACTATTGTCACCCTCCTTCCCCAGCCCAAGCTCTGGAGGACAGGGTGTCCTGAAGCCAAGCCCTAGAAATAACCTGTTTTAGGTGGAGATAAATGGGCCTCCAGGGGTTGCCAGAAGGTTGGGGTCTTTTTGAGGCTTCCTGGTCAGATGGTCCTCTTGAGTCCACTGTCAGGGAAACTTCTAGCCCTGCTTTGCTATAAGCAGTGCTTTGGCTTGGGTCCCCAGCTGGAATTTAGACAGTGGGTTTCATGCTGTCTTTTTGCCTTTATTTCTTTTTTTATATTTATTTATTTTTATTTTAAAGATAGTAAAATCCAACAAAACACAACCGAACAAAGTCAATCAAAACAAAGCAGTAGAACTGGTACAGAAC
This sequence comes from Dasyprocta punctata, assembly GCA_004363535.1. Classification (NCBI taxonomy): domain Eukaryota; kingdom Metazoa; phylum Chordata; class Mammalia; order Rodentia; family Dasyproctidae; genus Dasyprocta; species Dasyprocta punctata. The sequence goes on along the minus strand of RJWM01000096.1, from coordinate 272,007 downwards.
TTCAAAGAAAGATACTAGGAAAACAATAGCTACTGTAGTATATCTTGTTATCCTCAGAATAGTTGACCATTCTATCAGATATAGCAAAATCAAACCAAGAACAAAACACAATAAAACCAATAAAAACAGAATATGAAATAAAGCAAAAAAATTAATCAAAATAAAGCAAAACAATGAGAACAATATTGGGCCTCAAAGACAAGATAGAAGAGAATCCCCCATATTTGCTACATTGCATACCGTCATCTTCCCAAGAGATGCTCAGACTGCCGCCCCTAGACCTGCAAAATCAACCAAAGAATACAAGTATTTAGTTGCTTTATGTACCTTAGTTGCTATTAACTTAGCCAGTCCTTTGAACCAGCAGGTTGCTTACAGGAGGTTGGGGGATGTGGGGGTGGGGGTTAAGGGATGTCCTTGATTCATGTCCTTGATTCTTAGCCCGCGTGCCGGTAGGCGTGCGGGATGCACAACGTTCTCTTCCTGGAGTCTGCGTCAGTCATGCACTCACCAGGAAGGCAGACTAGTTGTCTTCTGGTTGGAGCCACCCTGCCCAACATGGCAGGTTCTTGAGAGGCATATCTTTCTCTTCCTGGAGTCTGTACTGGTTGCACACTCACCAGGAAGACAGGCTAGCTGTCTGCTGTTTAGGGTCTCTCTGACCCAATGTGGCAGGTCATCAAGAGGTACATCTTTCTCTCTTTTTTTGCCTTTATTTCTTTTGGAGTCAAGTGAGTCTTATTGGCCTGTGGATTCTGTTATCAGTGGCCAGCCTGTCTTTGGCTGTTGGAATCTGCAGATTACCCAGCTCTGACCACATCCAGCTGACTACAGGGACTGGGTGGCAAGACCAGGCTGCTCCCAGCCACCTGATTCCTGCCAGGCTGCAATGTACCCCAGGGGAGGTGGTGACCCTAGGCCAGGTTAGCTTTTTAAACATGTTAGATGAGCAGTAGCTTGCTGCATTCACCCCTGTGCATGCCAGCCTCTGAGGAAATCACACTCTCATCTGCTGCCCGCACCCCTGCCCCGAGTGTCATCTGTACAAGCAAACATAACAAGCACAACCCACACTCTGCTGCTGATACACAGTAGGTGTTTGGTAAATGTTTGTTGAGTGGAGTGAATAAGGAAGCCACCAATTTCCTGTGTCAGACAGAGTCAACCAAAACACTGAGCTCATCAGGGCAGGGAGCTATGGTCAGAATCTTTTATGTCCACCCTCTTCATTTTATTAAAGAGGAAACTGAGTGAGCAAGGGATTGACAAAGGTGCCATAGCAAATTGAGATGAGTGCCGGGCCTAAGTTCTCTTCTCTACTGCAGAGAAAAGTGGGCCCCCTAAGGCCAGGGCCCTCTCTTCAACCCAGGCTTGAGCTGGGCCTGGCGTTTGGAGGCTATGGATGGTCACATCCATGCTTGGTCTCTCTCTCTTTCCTGTCACCTGTCCTCCACTGTCCTTTCTGTTTAATTCTCTAGCCAGTGGGCCTGAAACCTATCAAGGACCCTCCTGACCTCACTCTGCCGGCCTTCCCTGTGCATCTGTGGTGGGAGGGGTTGCACAACAAGGCTCAACCGCTGGGGGCAGAACCTTTGCAGGACTCTATTCTACTCCACTTCTGTCAATTCTTACGTTTTAGCAAAAGGTGGTGTACCTACCCAGAAGCTCAGACCCAGGCTCTACTACCCCACATGAGCCATGGGACCTCAGCTTAGTCCCTCTCAGCATCTGTCTTCTCTTCTCTGTCTCTATACTCAGCCTGGGGAAATCCTTATGAAAGCTCAGGGAAATTGGGCTCTTCAGGAGATTTACTCCACAGATTGTTACTAACATCGGAAGCACATGGAAAGATCCTCATGCCGCCACACAGCAGAAGACTGAGGGCTTCTCAGGCATCTCATGCCCTGCACCCTCCTAGGTTCCCAGGAGAGTCAGGTTGGGCGTTCTCCAGGACATTTCTTAGCTTTCTTTGCCACCTGGACTTGGACTTGGGGCCTAGAATCCCTTTTCCTTACACCATCTAACTTCAAAGGGACAGATACTGTTGTATGGGGCTCTAAATGCTCCCAAGGCTTGGTCTCCAGGGTGGCACTGTTGGGAGACAGTGGAAGCTTTAAGAGGTGGAGCCTAATGGAAAATCTTCCTATCACTGGGGGTGTGTGGCCTTGAAGGAGATATTAGGGTCCCTGTTCCCTCCATTCTCTTTCATTTCCTGGCCGTAAGGTAAGTGGTTTTTCTCTACCATATGCTTCTACCATGATGTGCTGCCTCAGCACTGGCTCAAAGCAATGGGACAACCGATCATGGACTGAAACTTCTAAAACTGTGAATCAAAACAAACTCTTCCTTTTTACAAGTTTATTTATATCAGGAATCTATTACAGTGATAAAAGCTAGACAACACAGGTACTATGATCTCATGCAGATGCCGAGAGACCTCTGTGCTGACCTTTCTTACCTACTGAGTGCCCCGCACAATTTACAGATGGTTTCGGTCAGGGGCCAGCTAGTCTACTAGCTCTGCTAACATGGGATCCTGGCATGAGACACATCATCTCTCCTCCTTCTGTGGGGCTGGGCAGAGAAGGTGAGAGTGGGTGTGACCTGAAAGCTAAGACACTGGTGTATACATGGGACAGGTATGCTCCTGCCTGCCTCTTTATCCAGCTGACTCCATTAAAAGCACGTCAATGGTCCTTCAAGTGGAAGAAGGAGGTAGAAGAGGAGCACATCACCTGTTCTTACTGGCTGTGGAGATGGAGAAATGGATAAGGATTATAGGAAAACTTTAGAGGTGGGAAAGGCCAAGGAACAATTCTCCCCCTGAAACCTACAGAAAGGCACACTGCCCTGCTGACACCTTCTGTTAGCCTACATTGGAATTCTAGTCTACAGAACTGCAAGATAATACCTTTGCATTGTCTTAAGCCACCATGTTTTTGGTAACCTGTTTCAGCTGCAGAAAATCGAATAGAAATGGTAATGGAGAGAGTCCTTTGTAAACCAAGCACTGCAGAGTTCATAAAAAGAGATTCTGTTACTGTCTTTGTTACTTTTCTCTCATTGCTGAGACAAAATACCTGATGCCCAAAATTAGGAAAGGAAAGGTTTATTTCTTACAGTTCTTGGGGGTTTCAGTCCATACTCAGTTGGCTCCAAGGCAGTGTGGCCTGGTGGGGCAGCCATTCATGGTGGCTGCAAAACAGCCTGGCACAAACCAGCAAGAGAGGGAAAACATGCCTTCTTCCCACCCTTACACTGTATGTTGGCTCCACCCCTGAGCGGGTGCAACACTCATATTGCCAATCCCAGCACTAGACAACAAACCAATCATGAATGCCAGACTCAGCCCATCCATGATTACATGAGGCTTAAGTGGGGGCCATCTGATCATACTATAACAGTTACATACAATAGTGATTCTAAGATATGTCCCAACCTCAGCAGAATTAAAATGTCTAAAAATGTTAACTGAAAGGGAGACACTGTTCAAGACAAGATGGAATAAATATATTGCTCTCAATTTGTCCTGTTAAGTACAGCTAAAGCCTTGGACATTAGATAGCAAACAAAGTAAGAGGACACTGACAGAGGGGTGAGAGAACAAGAGACACTAGTGAGGGATTCAGGACCTAAAGAGCAACATGAAGGTGAATTCTCTGGGGTATTTTATTTTTGCATAATGTACTTGGACTCAATGCTAGAGGAAGCTGCAACCTAGAGGCACCAGGGTGCATACAAAAACAAACAAACAAATCCAATCAAACAACAACAAAAAAACAAAAACCAAGAAAAGTTAGTACTCTTTAGCTAAAAGACCAAAAGGAGGTGACCTAGCAAGGCAGAAAATCTTCACAAACAAACAAACAAACAAACAGATTTTTAAAAAAACCACAAAACTGTTTTACTCCAGCTAAATAAAACTGAAAATAAAACCATAACCCCATCCCAAATGAGTCAGAAAAGGCCAAATGTAGAGTTTGGACTGCCACCTGGGCCTCAGTTGAACAAGAGGCCTTACCACTCATCAGGGAGGGGTCAGGGACTGACCCCATCTGAACAAAGTGTCCCTCCTCCTCCAGAGTATTAGGGGAGGCTGAGTGGGGAAATTTCCATCCCCACTGGCAGTGTCAGAGAATGCGTGCTAAACAGAAAGCTTAATTAAGATTCAGAGTCTCTCTCCCTCTTTTTTTTTTCAGAGTCTCTTTTTTGTTTGTTTGAGACAGGGTCTTGCTAAGTAGTCCAGACTGGCCTTGAACTTACTATGTGGCCCAGTATAAAGGTCCCTTTTCCCCACCTCATCTTGGTCCAGGAAGTTCATATTTGTAACCCAATGGAAAAGTTATTGAAATTCTAGTGAGTTAATTCCAATCCAGCCACTTCCAGTGCAACCCCTGGTGAGAATAAAGACACTAAGACACATTTATAATTATGGGCAGTCAAGGGGTTTTGAGTCTGACCCAATGCCAGTTTATCAGAACAAAGACTTCAACTCAGGGCCTAACCCAGATTTTATTAATTCATGAAGAAGGGAGTGGCTAGAGAATGAATGACTGGGAGAATAGTGGGAGACACATGACTACTGTGAGCTGGGCTGGCTAGGAGACCAGAAAGCACCTCTGCAATATATAGAGAGAAGCACATGCAGAAAGACCAATCTGCATAACACAACTGAGGTAGCATTTAACGTTTAGGTGGTGGTGCTTCAGTTCTGATGTGCAAACTTTTTCAGCCCTGGGAAGTCATAGCCTCTCATCCTGAGGCTCGAACCCAGGTGACAGCCCTGGAGCAGTGACTCTGCCATCCCACTGGGCTCAATTTAGGGAGACACTGGGCTGCGGAAACAGTGACTGTCGCCTAGCTTCACAGATTATGCATCAGCACCTCAGCCAGCCCTATTTACATTGCTTGGAGACAATTGAAGGGAAAAGGAAACAACCTAGCTGGCTCTGTACATAGCAGTACATGGAGATAGGGCCAGATTTAGCTAAAGTGGAGATAATTGCTCTTTATTCAAGAAGAGTCATCCAGGTGGTCTTCTACATCCCAGGCTGTCCTCAAATACACAATCCTCCTCCCTCAGCCTTGCAGGTGTTGAGATTACGGCATGAGCCACCACGGTCAGAAAGATTCAGGATTGTCTAGCAGAATACCCCAAACATTCAAGATGAAAAGCATTTAAAAAACCAAGACAAAGAAAATCTTAACTTGAAAGAGAAAATAAAATTAATGGGTATCAACCTTGATAAAACTTGTGCTTTGGAATTATCTGGCAAGGATTTTAGATTGACCATATAAAAATATCATAATGAGCCATTATGAACACACTTGAAACAAATATATATATATATATATATATATATATATATATATATATATTTGGAAATGAAAATATTTGAACTAAAAGACTTATAATAACTGAAATAAAATACTTACTGGAAGAATACAACAGCAGAATAGATAGGAATGAGGAGAAAAATAATTTATTAACTAGAAAACAGACCAATAGAAAAAAATAATAGAAAGAGAAAAGGTAGGACGGGAGAGAAAGAACAGAGCCTCAGGAATGTGTGGGACTACAATAAGAGTCAACATTTATGCTACTGGAGTTGCAAAAAAAGATGAGAACTTGAGGGGTTGAAAGTGTCCAAAGGAAAAAAAAGTGGCTGAAAATATTTTAAATTTGGGTAAAGATCCAATCCTACAGATTCAAGAAACTGAGTGAATCTCAAACCAGATAAGCCAGAGAAAGCTACATCAAGTCACCTCAAAATCAAAATTCTGGAAACCAAAGAAAACAGAAAGAAATCTTGTTCTTTTTTTTTTTTTTTTTTTTTTTTGCGGCACCGGGAATTGAATTCACAACCTTGCACCTGTCAGACAGGTGCTTAAGTCACTGAGCCAAACTCCCAGCCCTAGAAATCTTGTTATTATAGAAAAAATGACACCTTGCCTATAAAGAAAAAATAAGTTATTCAAATGGCAGCAAATTTCTTATCAGAAAACACAGAGGACAGAGGAAGTGGCACAACATTTTTCAAATGCTAAAAAAAAGAGCTGTCAACTCAGACTTCTGTATCCAGTGAAAATATGCTTTAGGAGTGCTAGGTAAATCAAGACATTTTCATATGAAGAAAAACTGGGAGGAAAACGTGTTGCTCACAGATCTGCCCTATAAAAATGGATAAAAGAAATTCTTGGAACAGAAAGAAAATAATAAAGAATCATGATCCCCTTGCCTTATTTCACATATAAATTTAACTCAAAACAAGACAAAAGACCTTAATTTAAGAGCTATATTGCAGGCGTGTTGGCCCATCCCTGTAATCCTAGAACTCAGGAGGCTGAGGCAGGAGGATCACCAAAAGCTCCAGGCTAACCTGGGCTACATTGTGAGTTCAAGGCCAGTTTGAACTACATAGCAAGCCCTTGTCTGAAAGAAAAAAAAAGTTAACTCTGTTCAATTTGGAGAAGAAAATACAGGAGTCAATCTTTGTAACTTTGAATTTTGGCAATGGTAAAGCACAGCAAAACAAAACAAAACACCACAGAACTGTATTCCACCAAATCTAAAGTATTTATACTTAATGGGGATACCATTAAGAAAGTGAAAACAAGAGCCTATGTAATGGGAAAAACATTTTAAAAGCATATATCCAATAAAGGCCTTATATCTATAATATATAAAGAATTCTTACAATGTAATCATATTTTTTTTTCAATGGGCAAAGAAACTGAATAGACATTTCTCTAATGTGTACAAATGATCAATAAGCAGAGAAGAGGTCCAATATCACTAGCTGTCAGGGAAATGCAAGTCAAAACCAAATGAGATGCGTTCTGTACTCATAAGGGCGGCTGTTTTAGAACAAGAGAGCTAACTGCAAATGTGGTCAAAGATGTGAGATTAGAATTCACACAGTGATAGTGGGAACTAAAACAGTGTCACTACTTCAAAACCCAGTTTGGCAGTTCCTAAAAATAGTCCTATGACTCAGCAATCATATGTCTAAGCATGTGCTCAAGAAAAGTGAAAGAATGTATTTGTACAAAATTTGTACATGAATGCTCATAGAAACATTGTTCATAATAGCAAAAAAGTGAAAGCAACCCAAATGTCCATGAACTGATGAATGGGTAAATCAAATGTAGCATATCCATAGGAAAGACCAGGACTGAATCTTGAGAGCATTATGCTATGTGAAGGAGCCAGTCATAAGACACTACACACTGTGACATTCAGTTTATATGAAATGTCCAGAATAGGCAAATCTACAAAGAAAGAAAATCAAATTAATGGTTTCTTAAGACTGAGGAGAAAGAGATTAGGGGGATGACAGCTAAAGGAATGGGATTGCTTTTGGCAATGATAAAAATGTTCTAGAATTGATTGCGAACGTAGTTGTACAACTGTGAATATGCTAAAGCCCACTGAATTGAATACTGTAAATGGGTAAATTGTATGACATTTAAGTTATAATAAGTTTTTAAATGAAAAGAAGGAATCTTGGAACATCAGAAAGAATAAAAATGTGAGTAACCACAATAGAATTTTTTTCTTTTTCTAGAGTTTTCTAAGTTGCTTGAGAGTTGAAGCAAAAATTGCTGTTTTTCTGATGTGGTTCTCAGTGGACGTAGAGGAAATAGTGAAAACAATCATAAATGGGAGAAGAGTAAAGAGACTTAAAGGGAGGCAGATTTTTGAGGGAAAATAAATTTTCCCCAGATTTTCAGTGTTCCTGTAAAAACCTCAAATGTCAGAGACGCAGAATTTGTATTCAGTAAAGACAGAGAATGTTTATTTTTACTTCCTAATGGAACACACTATTCGTCACATTCCATTAAGATTATATCTGCAGTCATCTGTTTCCTTAATGGCAGACTTAGTTGCTGCCGTCCAGTAAGCCTGAGCACGTCTCTCTGACAGCCAGAAGCACCCTGGTTAAAGCTTATTTTCCTAGGTGCTGAAATTTCAAAAGGGATTGAACCCAGGACCCAGAGACAGTTGTTCTTTGTAAAAGTTGAGGCAATGGGTGCGTGTGATCCCTGGAGATGTTTATTCATACCAAAGCATCAGAGTAAAGCACTTTTCAGAAGAGTTCTTTCGGAAGGGGAGAAGCATTCGCTTCCATCTGCTGTGTATAAATGGCCCAAGATGAGTGTTTTGTACTCCTTACTTTCAGACTTTGTATGTGCAGGACAGTTGACCTAGCTCTCATCACATTTTCATAATCAAGGAAGTACATGATTATTACTTTCTGTAACATAAATAGCAAGAAATCTGCTTCTGGGCCAAACATCTTGTGTGTACACTCACAGCACTAACAAAGAGAATAAATGTTAAAAATCGAACACACACTTGAGGTGACAATTTTCAACATTGGTAAACTGTGACTTCAAAAACATACACTGTAATATTTTGAGTGACTGCTTAAAACACTATATAAAGATATAATCAAAGATATCATAAGAAAATGAAAACTCTGGAAGGTAAATAAAAATGGAAGTCTAAAATCTACAAGAAGTCAAGAGAAAGAGAACGCAGACACTGAAGCAGAGAAAAAGCTAAATGGAAGGCTTAAGTCTAATATATTTATAATTACATTAAACGTAAACAATCTAAATATATCAACTATAAGACAGGAACTGGCAGATTGAAGTTTTTAAATTATCCTAACCATATGCTATGTACAAGAAATCTACTTCTAAACTGACAATATATATAGGTTGAAAGTAAAAGGATGGGGAAAGATATATTGGACAAACAGTAAGTGAGCTCAAAGGATGGCTATATTATCAGATAGACTACAGAGAAGAGTAAGCTGCCAGAGAAAGTAGAATTTATTACAGTAAAAGACTCATTGCCATGAATCCACCTCAGATTATCATCCCTTGCTTTAAATACAGTTATTCCATTGTTTTGCCACTTTCTAAAGCAGTTCTGGAAGTCCTCTTTTGTGTTTTCAGTTGTGCTGTCGTGGCTGCCTCCGTTTCCTGAATTGACACAAAACATTTACCTTTCACAGTCATTTTAACTTTGGGGAAGAGCCAGAAGTTGCCTAGTATCAGATCCAGTGAATAAGGTAGATGAGAACACACTATAATGTTATTTGACAGAAACTACTGCCAATGTAAACGACTTCGGGAAGTGGTAATAACAATAGGATAGTGTGTTCAAAGTGAGAAGGAATAATTTAAGGGGGGCTAGTGGCAATGTGTTTTTCACTGTAATGGATTTTTAAATGTAAATATTTACCATACTTTTTGATTACACCTAATAGAGCAATCTTGCATGTGTACACACCAAACAACAGCACTGCTAAATCTATGAAGCAAAAACCAATAGGACAGAAAGTAGAAATAAAAACAAATGTATTTAGAGACTTCAACATCCCTCTCTACATAAGTCATAGAACAATTGGAAAATTAGTAAGGCTATAAAATAATTCATCAACTCATAGAATCTACTGACATTTATAGAGCACTTCATTCAATATGCATGCTTTTCAAGAGCTCAGAGAACATTTGCCAAGATAGATCATATCCTGGATCATAAAAACAAACTCAACAAACTTCAAAGGATTAAAATCATACAGATCATGTTCTCTCACCATAATGGATTCAAACAGAAAAAATAGCAAAAAATAACACACTTCTAAATAATTCATGGCCCAAAGAAAGACTATCAAGGGAAATTAAAACAAAATAAAACAAAATAATACTGAATTAAATGGCAGTGAAAATTACCAAACTGTGGGAGAAAACTAAGGCTGGGCTAAGACGGAAATTTTTAGCACTAAATGCTTGTGTAAGAAAGTAGGAACATTTAAAATCAATAATGTTAACACTCATCTTGAGAGAGTAGACTAAATAAACAAACTCAAAGCAATGGAAGAAAGAAAAGAATAAAAGTAAAAACAGTAGAGAGGAATGAGAGGGGGAGGAGAGAAAAAAGAATTAAGATGTGCAATGTACAGGTACAAACTCCTCACAATGAATGTAATCATTATGTGTTGCATACGTACTAATATGAAATACACAATCAATAAAAAAACAAGGAATTGAAAACACAAAAATAACATTTTATATCAATGAACCAAAATGGATTTGCTAAAAAGATTAACAATATAAACTTCCAGCAAGTTGACAAAACAGAAAAGAGAATTTGTCAATATCAGGAGTGAATCGGGAGAACACTACACTCTGCAGACATCAAAATGATTAGAACAGAATACTACATACAACTCCCTACACAAAAATTCCACAACTCAGATGAAGTAGACCCAGTTCCTAAAAAAGTACAATCCACCAAATTCCCCAGTATGAAATAGACTATTTAAATTGCCTCATAACTGTTCAGAGAAATTTAACCTGTAGTTGAAAATGCTGTACAGGAAATTTTTAGGTCCAGATGGTTTAACTGGAAAATTCAATGAAATATTTGAAGAATTCTAAACTAATTCTATAAAATATCTTCCTGAAAATAGAACAGTAAGGAATACTTCCAAAACCATTTTGTAAAACCAGCATTAACCTGCTACCAAACTACACGATAATAGAACAAGAAAGCAAACCACTCCTCATGAATACGGAAGCAAAAATATTCCTCATAAATATAAATGCAAAAAATTTTTAACAAGACATTAGCAAATACAACTCATCAGCCCATAAAAGAATTATGTACCAGGTATTAATGAAATTTATTCCAGGGCATAAAAGCTGTTCAATATTTGGAAGTCAGTCAGTGTAATCTAACACTGTATTAGCTTCATATGGCTGCTGTAACAAATTATCACAAACTAGTGGCTTAAAAACACAAGCCTATCCCATTTGACCCAGTTATTCCCCTTCTGGGTATCTTCCCAAAAGAACTAAAAACATCTCACCACCATGATATATATGTATCTATGTTCATAGCTGCCCAGTTCATAATAGCTAGATCTTGGAAACAACCTAAATGCCCCTCAACTGAAGAATGTATAAAAAAGATGTGGTATTTCTACATAACGGGATGCTACTCAGCTATAAAGAACAATAAACTAGACATTTTCACTCTTAAATGGATGAGTACTGAAAATATACTTCTCAGTGAACTAAATAAGTCACACATATGTGACTATCGCATTGTACTGGTGTGATGAATTGAAACAAAATCTATGTATATAAAAAATTAGTTGGGACAGTTAGAGAAAAAGAATTTTGAGTGAAAAGTAGTTTTCTCAGGGTCATCTTCAGATTTTATTTTTAATGCAAAATGTTTATTTGAAAACAATAGAGCAATCATAACAAAAAAGATAGTCATATAGCAGGTCTATCTTGATTCACTGAGGCAAAAGTTTTGTGTTAATAATTTGTTGGATAATGTTTCATGTCTATATTTTTTATCCTAAATAATTTCTGGGAATATAGTAATATGCAATGTGCTAATGATTGCTACTGTCTTATTGGCTGGTTGTGAAATTGTTTTGTTTTGGTTTCTTTCTTTCCTTTTGTTTAAAATAAAACAAACAAACAAACAAACAAAACCCACAAGCCTATTATCTTACAATTCTGGCGGTCGGATTTCCCAAATGGGTTGTGTTCCGCTGTCCCAATCTCATACTGCCTGCTTGACCTAGTTGAATTTCTACCCCACCCTAATCTTACTAATGTTTGAGGACAGGATTCAGGTAGGCTAGACAAAACTGGTAGGCATTAAGTTGGCTACCAGAATGATTTCCAGAAAAGTTCTTACTTCATTATTATCCCATCTGCATGCTAAATGATGCACCCCACCATCGTGACAGTTGACAACTGTCATGACAATGACTGGAAAGAATCATAAAAGGAAGGGAAAAAGTTCTCAGAAAATCTTTACTCATTCCCAGATGTATGACCGTTCCTCTCATTAGCTGACCTCTTCTCATTTCTATAGCTCTAATGGGTTGAGAAGTTGATGTGAGCCTTATCTGCTATTTCTCCCATTCTTGGCCAAGAATAAAAGTCTCCTTTACTGCTCAATTGGTACTCCATTTTGTTATTAGTTCCACAATTGCAAGAGGGAACTATGAATCACCCAGTGTGGGGGCCAGAAACTGGATAACAATTTCACCAGGCTAACTCCAAGATGTCAGTGTTTCTTTCTGGAAGTTTTACGGGATAATCTGTTTTCTCGCCTTTTACAGCATTGGGGACTACTCGTGTTCCTGGGTTGGTGGCCTTCTTCGGTCTTCAAAGGCAGTAATTGCCAGTTGAGTCTGTTACATTGTGTGTCTCTGCTATTGACCCTATTGCTTTCCTGTTTCACATTTAAGGACGCAAGAGTATATGGAGGCCACCCAGACAATCCAGAATATATCATCATCTCAAGTCAACTGTTAGCAACCTCTTCTGTTCTGTCATCTTCATTCCCCTTTGCCAACATATTCACAGGTTCCAGAGACGAGGATGTGACTTTTTTGGTGAATGCAGTTTACCTCTGATTCTCAAGGATCACTTGCACTTCATATGCAATGTCCCCACCCCAAAGTTCCCTGAAGTCTCAATCCATTAGAGCATCAAGCCCAAAATCTCATCTCAATGTCATCTGATTCAAATCTCTGAATTTCATTGCTTACGCCAGATACAGGTGATGTGCTGTGTGTAATCTGCCCTGGGGCAAAATTATCCATCTATGTGCTGATTACTCAAAATGTTTTTGTTTTCCCCTCAGTTCCAGGCTAGAATCTATACATACTCACCCGGGGTCATAAGCAGCACAGTTGTAGTCATTGACACCTGTTCCTCTGGTCAGATGAACTTGACTCCTAGTTTGTCTCACATTCCTTACTCAGTCAGTCCACTCACAAATTTTTTGTTTTTGTTTTTTGTTTTGTTTTTTTCTCTAGCAGTGGGTTAAGCCCAGGTCCCCCCACACAGTAGGCAAGCTCTCTACCACTGAGGCACACTGAAAGCTCCATATCTATTGGTTTTGTCTTCAAAATCCACAGCCCCCTGCTGCCACCCAGTCCCAAGTCCTCTCACTCATTGGACCCTTAAAGCATTCTTTTCACTGGATGCCTGCTGCCACTGTTCATCCTAGTAGAAGATTCTCCATACAGCAACTAGAATAAGTCAGTTTATCCTACTCCCTAGCTCAAAAGCATTCTTCCCACTGTGCTCAAATTAAAATCTAAGTCCTCTCCATGTAAAGCCCACACGCTTTGACACCTGCCCACTTCTCGGCCCTGTCTTGGACCCTTCTGCTCCTCACTTTGCCTAGCCATACACCTGTGTTAATCTTTGAGCCTGCTGACCTTGGCCCTGGCCCTCACCGTTCCTCAACTTGGGACACTGTCCAGTTGACCCATGGAGGTTCTTTTGTGCCTTTTGGGCTTTGGTCAAATATTCCCTTTTTAGGTGGGCTACCTACCTGCTCTACAATGTCCCTTCCCTTTGGGTCACTCTGTCAGCTGCTTTAGATTTTATTGTGGCCCATGGCAGTGTTGCGTGGCTTTCGTCTGTTCCCAATCTCTATGGTGTCCGCTCTGTGAGGCCAGGGAGTCGGGCTACGCTCTGGTGTGAGACAGTGTATATTTGGTGAGCAAAAGAACAAACACAAGTAGGTGACCACCATCTGTAAACAAGGAGAACACAGTGTGTTCTCGATGGTATTTTTTGTCTTTACTTTCTGTTTCATGTCCTAATGTATTGCCGGGAACTTCCTGAGCAGTTAAGTAGTAATGGTGATCACAGGCATCCTTGTTTTGTTCTTGATTTAAAATAGCAACGTCTCTAGGGTTTTACAGTTAAATATAATTTTAGCTGTTGGTTTGAAGTAAAGTTAAAGTCGAAGAATAGCTTTGGAAAAGGATGCTGAACAGACGCTTTTTGAGACAAGTAATGTTTTATCAAATATCCAATGGGCCTGTGGCTACCTGACTTTAAATCCTGCACCCTTTCTACCAGGCCAGACTGTCTCCTCTCACAGCTGACCCCCAGTGTGGCCATTCAGGTGACACAATTATGAATAGAGACTGTGTGACCCCCTTCCTCCTCCCAGCCCCCACAGGAAGTGCCGTGCGATGTTGCCCTGAAATCTGAAAAAAGGCCCAAAGTTGAGGAGGAAAAGCCAACATTCTTCTTGTCTACCAAGCGGGCACTCAGATGGCAAAAGACCCGGATGGGCACCCAGGCAGGCCTTTGCCACGCTCAGCTCCCCGTCCAGACAGGGAGAGAGGGGGTGCCAGCCCTTCTGAGGGGTGCCAGCCTCTCCTCCACAATTAAAAAAAAGTTTTAAAAAAGAAAATTGGTGGTAGCCGGGCGTGGTGGTGCACGCCTTTAATCCCAGCACTCCGGAGGCTGAGGCAGGAGGATCCTTGTGAGTTCGAGACCAGCCTGGGCTACAAAGTGAGTTCAAGGCCAGCCTGAACTGCATAGTGAGACCCTGTCTCAAAAAATAGGGCCGGGGATTTACTTCCGTGGTGTAAGAGCCTGCCTGGCCAGTGCAAGTTTGTGAGTTCAATCCCCGGTGCAAAACAAAAACAAAAAACCGTGGCAGAGAAGTCCACGCCCTAGACTCCTGCTCCACTCTGGAGGGCAGGTGCGCGCCCGAACCAGGGTGAAGCGGTCGGGGAGATTGCCCGGGAACCTGTGCCCGCTAAAACACAGGGGAGGGAGGAGAGAGCAAGGACAGCGCTTTGATCCAACTCCAGGTTAAATGTCCGAATGAAACAATGGAGGTGGCTAACGCGTTGTTGTGGAATCGGGCCAAAGAGTTAGGGAAGCTGCTCCCAAATCAGCGGGTGGGAGAGGTTGGGAACAGTGATAGGAACTAGCAAAATCGTGCAGGGGAAACCACCATAACCAACCCCACACTGCTAGCTGGCTGAGTGGGTTCCTGATCCACCGCCCCTCCCGGTCCCCAGCGCAGGTGCCCTGGGAAACCCTGGACAACAGACCTCTGGGGACATCAATGTCCCACTGCTCCCCTTGCCACAACGTTTAGTTTGAGTCATGCACCGTGACCCCGTTAGCTCAAACACACAGCCATTCCAGCCAGAGTTGCAGAGATGCTTTCGGTTGTCTGCCTGGCAGCTGCCCCGCAGCCCCGACCTCGGAGCCAGGCCCTTGCCTCCAAACGAGCAAGGACTTCGCGTCGCGGTGAGCTCCCGCTGAGAGAATCGCATTCCCGTTTGGGAGCACCAAGAGCCAAGAGCTTACACTGACTGCGGAGACGGAGATGAGGCAATACCGACAAGCCGGAAGTTAAGGTGGAAACATAAGACAAAGACAGGTTAAAGTCAACACACACAGTCCTGACTGAGAGTCCGAGACAGTGGCTGGAGGAAGATGAGAAATGAAGCCCTGAGCTTCTAGCAGAGAGAAGAGAGGGGCGTGCCTCTCAGAGTTCCTTCCGTTAGTGTTACAGGCAGCTGAGTTAGACAAAAATATTATAGACAGTCAGACAGGGCTAGGCCCTCAACGAAATGGGCACAGAAAACCAGAGGTCTTGGTGACCTTGAAGGAGACCCACACCTCTCCCCGCAGGCCAGATATTAAGACAAAAGGCAAAACAAATACACCCATATGTTAAGGATTGATATTCTAAATAGTTCTATATCACCCTGAGGAAGTCAGGAATCAGTATCCCACCCTTTTACAGGAAGAGTCGTTATCCTTAAGCATCGCTCGCTTACTACGTGACTGGCCTCCTCATTTGTCCTTAATTTAATCAATTCTACCTGAGCAATTAATCTTATTGGTTAACCATGGTTATGCCCCACCTTATGCCCGTCTGCCTTGCGAGTTCCCAGTTTTTCCCATCATGGTTTTACTCTATAAAAGTCCCTAAATATGACAAAATCTTTGGCAACCCACTTGGGCCCCCTTCTGTCCCTCAGACAGAAGCTTGCTTTCTCTCAATAAATATCTTCTGCTCTTACCCTCTGTTGTTCCTAAAATTCATTCTTCGATTTTAGAGCACACGAACTCGCGCCGTATGTATAGTAGGCTGGGAGTTTCATTCCTCCACATCATTCGGAGGTCTGGGATCATTTTTCCTATATCATTTGGAGGCCCCAGCGAGATCATTTTCCCAAATCATTAGGGTTTTTTGGTGCAATAGAGAAGCAAAAGGTAAAAAAGAACGCGTTTATTGAGAGGACGTGCGAAGGAGCACACAACCAGTGAGCGTTGGGCTATTTCCACCAGATGGGTGTGTGTGTGTGTGTGTGTGTGTGTGTCTGTCTGTCTGTCTGTCTGTCTGTCTGTCTGAGAGAGAGACCTCTGATCGGAAGTGGTGCATGGGGTGGACATTGATGACGTGTGAGGAACTGATTGGAAGTTGCAATTTGAGCGAAGGGGATGAAGGAGGAAATGGCCAACTGGGTAAGCACTGCGCTTTGGCCTTCCGCCATGTTAGGCCATCGCCATAACTGCACAATAATTTATACTAGGGCAAAACTCTTTCACCTTTAGCAGCTGAGCAAGTAGTCAGAGGTTCTTCCGGGAAAGGCAGACTGGAGGGAGTTACTGGTGCAGGTCTTGGTAAAGAGGGCACTGTGACATAGTGAACAGCAGCATCCTTGTGGTGTGGTCACTGAGGTGGCTTTCCCAACCCCCATTTCACCCTACAGGATTAATCTAAACCTCTCCATGAGGATGGCGTATGCTTGTAATCCCAGCACTTGGAAGGCTGAGGCAGGAGGATCATTTCAAGTGCGAGACCAGCCTGAGCTACAAAGTGAGCTCAAGGCCAGCCTGAACTGCATAGTGAGACCCTGTCTCGAAAAGACAAAATAAAGTGAGCTCAAGGCCAGCCTGAACTGCGTAGTGAGACCCTGTCTCAAAAAGACTCAATAAATAAATAAAATAAACCTCTCCATGTATTCTTCCCTCCCTCATCAGTGACTGCTGGGTAATGGGCAAGTGTCCCAACCAAGCAGGGAGCAGGGACGAGAGTTTTGGGAGGGTCTAGAGAAGAATTTCTTGCCTTTATGAAATGTCCTTACTCCCTCTCAAAGTGGTTGTGCCCGGTTGTGATGCCTGAGGCTGCTGCAGGCGTTTCAGCCCTGACTTCAGGTGTGACTTCAGGGAGAAGAGGAGATGGATCTGAAGCCAAGCCTCTCTCTGAACCTCTGCTGGCTGAGCTGATCCATTTTCTTGTTTTTAAGGACCTTGAGTGAGGTGTTTACATGATTTGGAGCTGGAAATGCTAAGTCTTCCAATTGATAAGTGTGGTTTATCTCTTGGTTTTGGACATCTTCTTTCATTTCTCTTCATTGTGTCTTGTACTTGTCCACATAGATGTCTTGTGTATATTTCACTGAATTATTCCAAAGGGCTGTGGTTATGGTTTATATCTATATGTCCCCCAAGGGTCTCATGTGCTCCATACTGGGGCTTTTGGAAGGTGATTGGACAGTGGGGTCCTATTACTGACTTGCTGTTAGGAGGTAGGATCTGGAAGAACAGTCAGGTCATAGGGTGTGTGGCCAGGACAGATTTATCTCCCGTGCCAGTTCCTCCCTTCACTCTTTGCTTCCTGTCCCCCATGCCCTGAGCAACTCTTCTCCACCATGCCATCCTACCTTGGAGCTGGCTAACCATGCAAGCACTGACACTTCCAAAACATGAGCCAATGTAAACCTCTCTTCCTTTAAGTTGTGAGTGTTGGGTATTTTGTTTTAGCAATGAGGAAAGTAACTCATATGGCAGGGATGTAGTTTAGTGATAAGAGCACTTGCCTAGCTTGTGCAAGATCCTCGGTTCCATCCCCAGCACTGTAAAATAAATAAACAAAAATAGAATAAAACAAACAAAAAACATATAAATTTCCACATAGTACTATTTCTTTTCAGTATGAATAACTTTCTATTTTTGGTGCAGGGGATTCAGCACAGAACTCCAAGCACTGTTAAGCATGTGCTGTACCCTGAGCTAAACCACAGTCCCTGAAGAACCTTTCAGAATTCTTATAGCTCATGAGTCTTGGCAACAGCCCATCCATTTATATTTATATGAAAATGTCGCTTGGAGATTGGCTCAGTGGTTTAAGTGCCTGTCTGGCAGGTGCGAGGTTGTGAGTTCGATCTCTGGTACAAAAAAAAAAAATCACTTCTATATGAAAATGTCTATTTTGCCTTCATATTTTTTGATTTATTTTTTCAGACAAGGTCTTATCGAATACTCCAGGTTAGGCTTCAACTCACTAGGTAGCCCAGGCTGGCCTCAAACTAACCATTCTCCTGCCTCAGCCTCCAGAATACTGGGATTACAGGTGAGTACCAACACTCTCAACTTTGTTTACTTTTTTAAATGTACAATTCAGTGACTTTTAGTATATTCACAAAATTATACACCATATCCACTAATTCCAGATATTTTCATAAGCTCAAAAATAAACCTGTCCCTCAAGGCCCTGCCAACTACTAATCTGCTTTTGGAATCCATGGATGCCCATTCTGAAGATTTCATATAAAGGGGGTCATTCACTATGTGTCTGGTTTCTTCATTTCAATTTTTTTAAGGTATTCTATTTTGTAGTATGTATCAGTATTTTATTTCTTTTTCAAAAATTGTGATACAAAACATTTAACATAAAGTTTGTCATCTTAACCACATTTCTTGTGCACAATTCAGGAGTCTTATGTATACACACATTGTTATGAAATGGAGCTCTGAAAATTTTCTTACAACTTTGAAACTCTATACTTGTTACACAACTTTGAAGATGAAAGGAGGGGGCTCCTTTCATCTTTGAAGAATGTTAGCCACAATTCTACTTTCTGTTGACTATTTTAGATATTTCATATAAGTAGAATCAAAACAGTAATTTTCATTTTGACACAGCTTATTTAGCATAATGTCCTCAAATTTCAGCCAACTCACAGCATCTGACAGTCCTGCCTTCTTTTTCAAGGCTGCATAATATTTCATTGTATGTATGTACTATATTTTATTTATGCATTCATCTGTTGATGGACATTTGGGTTGCTTCTACCTCTTGGCTACTGTGAACAGCGCTACTATGAACAAGAGGATGAAAATATCTCTTTAAGACCTTGCTTTCAATTCTTCTGTGTAGATACTCAGATGTGGATCATTAAAAAACATTTTTGCAGAATGTCCTATTGTTTTCTATTTATAGCAGCTGTACCATTTCACAATCCCATAAACAACATGCAAACGTTCCAATCATCACCAACACTTGCTACTGTCATTTCATCCAATACATGTTTCATTGTGATTTTGCTTTGTATTTCTCTGATGCTTAGTGATGGTGAATCTCTTTTTATATGTTTGTTGGACATTTGTATACCATTTTTGGAAATAAGTCTTTTGCCTTTTTTTGTTTTTGTTTTTGTCTTTTTGAGACAGAGTTTCGCTATGTAGTCAGGTTGGTCTAGAACTCACGTTATAGTCCAGTCTGGCCTGGAACTTGTGGTGATCTTCTTGCCTCAGCCTCCAAAGTGCTGGGATTACAAGTATGCACCACCATGCCTGGCTTCCTTTGTCTATTATTAACAGGTTATTTGATCTTTTGTTTTGTGATTATAGGCATTCTTTATATATTCTACATATTTATGCTTTTTCAGATATACAGTGCTTTGCAAATATTTCCCAAATTAAAGGCTTTCACTCTGTGTCCTTGGATGCATGAAAGTTTTTATGTTTGATGTAGTACCTTTTGTTTAGTTTTGCTTTTGTTGTTTATACTTTTGGTATCACATTTAAGAAATCATTGTCAATTCCAGTGTCACAAAAGTTGTCTCTGTGTATTTTTATAGTTTTATAATTTTAGGTCTTACATTTAGGACTTTAATGTATCTTGAGTAATTTCTGCTTTTAAGAGATGGGTACCATTTCTTTCTTTTTTTTTTTTATGCACATACTCAGTTTTCCCAACACCATTTGTTGAAGAGATTGGTCATTCCTCCTTGGAGTGGTCTTGCCAACCTTGTCAAAGATCCTTTGGCTATCTATGTGAGAATTTATTTCTGGGCTCTCTATACTACCTAGTAAATCTTGAAATGGGATAGACCAATTCCCTGTTTTATTGCTTTTCAAATGTTAGCTATTCTTTATTTTTTTGATTTTTTTGGGAGACAGGCTTTTGCTGTGTAGTGCAGGCTGGTCTTGAACCCATTATGTAGCCCAGGCTGCCCCAGCACTCACAGTGTTCCTCCTACCTCAGCCTCCAAGTGCAGGAATTACAGGCATATGCCACTGTGCCTGAATTTTAGCTATTCTTGTTGCTGTTCCTTTTCATAGAAATTGCGGGATAGCTGTGTTTATTCTTATCAAAAAATCTTGCCGAGGTTTTGATAGATATTGCATTAAATATGAATGCATCTATATGAATTTGGGGAAAATTAGCATGTTTACTATGTTGCATTTTCCAACTTATGTGCATGGGATGCCTCTCCATTTATTTAGATCTTTGATTTATTCATGGACATTGTGTAGCTTTATCATAAATGTCCTGGACATGTATGTTTTGTTAGGTTATATTCGGTTTTTATTAGAATTAAATTTTTTATTAGCAATTATAAATGATATTGCATTTTTAATATTGGTGGCTAATAATTGAGATTATAGAGCATCTTTTCATGTCCTAATTGGTTGTTTCTATATCTTCCTTGGAGAAATGACTAATCAAATCTTTTGCCCATAAAGACAACTGGTTTGGGTTTTCAGTTGTTGCACTGTAAGTGATTTTCATATATATATTTTTGATTTTTGTCTCTTTCTGTGGGCCTTTTTTTATTTTTTTATTTTTTGCTTTTTTTCAGTGCTGGGATCAAACCCAGGGCCTCACACACAGTAGTCAAATGCTGTATCACTGAGCTACATCCCCAATAGTATTAAAGTTTTGATGAAGTCCACCCGCTGCCCTCTTTTTTAAAAAACATTTGTTGGTGCTTTTGGTTTTGTATCTAAGGAAGCTTTGCCTAATTCAAAGTCAGGAAGATTCTCCTGGTTTCCTTTTAAGGGTTCTCTGTAGATTTAGCTATTACATTTAGGTCTTTGATCTATTTTAAATGCATTTTTCTATGTAGTATAAGTGTCCAACTTTTCTTTTGCATGCAGACATCAAGTTTTCATAACACTATTTATTGAAATAATTCTTCCCAATAAATTTTCTTGGCATTTTTGTTGAAAAATCAGGTGACCATAAATGTAAGGAGTTGTTTCTGAACTCTCAATTCTATTTAATTCTTACCTTAGTACCACAGTCTTGTTTACTGTAGCTTTGTAGTAAGACTTCAAATCAAGAGTGCATGAACGCTCTTAACTTTGTTCTTTATGCAAGGTTGTTTTGGCCACTCTGTGTACCAGGATTTTCCTTATGTATTTTATTTTTAAATTTTTTATTTTTGTCTTTTTGAGACATAGTTTCACTATGCAGTTCAGACTGGCTTTGAACTCATGGTGAGCATCCTGCCCCAGCCTTCTGAGTGCTGGGATTACAGGAGTGTGCCACCACAACCGGCATCCATATGTATTTTAGGATAAGCTTGTCAATTAAAAAAAAAGGTAATTGGAATTTTGATAGGGGTTGCATCAAAATGTAGATCAATTTGATTACCATTTCCATCAGTTTCTAATTTGATTTTGAGATCTTTTTGTTGAGAGTGACCATAATCCAAGACAGTCATGCTCTGAGAATCCTGAGGGGAAAGTTAGGTTCTGGTGGTGTATGTATCAAGTGAGACACAAAAAGGAACTAAATCAAACAGAAGAAATACATTACTCACAGGTTCCAGAAAGGTTAGGGGCCCCTATGAGAAGTTTTTGGGAAAAAGGAGTTCAATTTATAGAGGGTGAGGGAAAGAGGACCTTGAGGAATATGCCTGTTTTGAGGTACATGGGGATTATCCTTTAGGCTTCCCCTTGAGGGTAGTTTGAAGAAAACACATGGGGAGGTGTTATAATTTATATGTAGAAGCCCCCCTCAAAGCTTCTTGTGCTCAGAGACAGGCTTTTGTGAGGTGATTAGATTGTGGTGTTTTTAGAGCTGAGTGCCTGTTAAGAGGTGGGGGTCTGAGCCGGGCGTGGTGGCGCACGCCTTTAATCCCAGCACTCGGAAGGCTGAGGTAGGCGGAGCGTTGTGGGTTCGAGGCCGGCTTGGGCTACAACGCGGCGCAAGGCCGGCCTGAGCTACATAGTGCGACCCTGCCTCAAAAAACCAGGACTGGGAGTTTGGCTCAGTGCCTCAAGCGCCTGCCCTGGCAGGTGCGAGGTTGTGAGTTCAATCCCCGGTGCCGCAAAAAAAAAAAAAAAAAAAAAAAAAAAAAAAAAAAAAAAAAAAAAAAAAAAAAAAAGAGGTGGGGGTCTGGTCTAAAGAGGCAGGTCAGCCAGTGCTGAAGACCAGATACCCTGCAACTGTGGGGGACACAGACGCTTCCGGCTGTGGGCCAGACCTCGAGATGAAAGATAAAACAATTGCACCCACATATTTCTTAAGGATAAACACCAGGGATATTTAAAATAGGTCTCTATCACCCTGAAGAAGCCAGGAAGAGCCACTAACCCAAGCCCCTACAGGAAAAGGCCCTACTCTGTATTCATGCCCACTTGCTACATGACTCACTTCCCCATGTAATCCTGATTTAATCAGTCTTACCTGAGCAATTATACTTGTAATCTTATTGATTGGCCACAGTTCTGTTCTTGTGAGTTCTTTTTTTCCCATTTGGGACCCGCCTCACCTTGTGGTTTTGCTCTAAAAAATCCCTAGAAAAGGCAGGGCTTTTGAAGCTTTCTTCCTCTCAGTATATTTTGCTCTTCAAAAAAATAAAAAATAAAGGGCAGGTCAGTGAGATCTTGAACTGTATTAGCTTTTTAATGGATTTCTTAGATTTTGCACAATTTTATTTTCTCCTTATCAATAGGGATGCGCTGTATTGCCTAAATATCCTTGTTAGAAACTCCAGTGCAGCTGGGCGTGGTGGCACATGCATGTAATCCTAGCACTCAGGACAATGAGGCAGGAGGATTGTTCAAGGCCAGCCTGAACTGCATAGCAAGACCCTGTCTCAAAAAGCCAAAAAACAAAACAAAACAAAATCTCCAGTACAATGATAAATAGATGTCGCAAGAAATGAGCACCCTTGTCCCGTTTCTGATCTCAGGGCAAAAGTATCCAGTCTTTCAACATAAAACATGATGGTAGCTGTGGATTTCTCATTGGGGACCCTTATCAGATTGAGGAAATTCCCTTCTATTCCGTTTTTTTCTCATCATGAAAAGATGTTGGATTTTTGTCGTATCCTTTCTCCGTTGTGATGATCTACTGATGCAGATTTTTGTCTTTCTCTAATGCGATATATTACATGGGTTGATTTTCATATGTTGAACCAATTCTGCATTCCTAGGATACCATGTCACACTTCATCATCAGGTAGAGTCTCATTTCTCTTGGGTCTCTCTGTTAGAAGTGCAGTGAGTCAGAGTAGCCATGCTTACCTTTCTAAAAACTGTCAGTTTCCCAGGATGATTATACCATCTTACATGTCTATTAGCTGCTCCACATTATCACTTGACAGGCATATAGTGATACTAACTTGTGTCATCTTGCATTCTTTCATGACTGATACTGAGCATGTTTCCCTATGCTAACTGCACACTTGGATAGCTTCTATTAAGTGTGCAAATCTACCCTTATATTGGGTTGTTACAGTAGTTGTTTTCCTTGTACGAGTCCTGTAACAGTATGCTTCACAACTGTTTTTTTAGGCCGTGGCTTACCCTTTCACTTTTATGGGGGTTTTTGATGAGGAGTATCTAATTTTTATGAAATTTATTAGTTTAAATGTAATAGGTCTTGTGTTCTAAGTTTTCTTCCCCAAATTGATGAAGATAAGGTTCTGCAGCTATAAAATTATCTTCTTCACATGTACATCTTACACATTTTCAGTAAGTTGTCTATGGCATGAAGGAATTAGTGGTTCAGGTTTTTTCCTATTCAGATACCAACTACTCCAGTTCTAATAGAAAACATTTCTTTCTTCTACTGAATTCTTTTTGAGACAGGGTCTCACTATGCAGTTCAGGCTGGCCTTGAGCTCACTTTGTAGCCCAGGCTGGTCTCAAACTCCAAAGGATTCTCCTGCTTCAGCCTCCGACTGCTGGGATTATGGGCATGGTGGTGCCCAACAATCTCTCCTTTTAAGCACATGTTAACTATGGAGCTAAATTTCCTCTTGGTATACTTCCTGGAAGATGAAGAGAGCATCAAATCCTTCTAAACGGGAACCTGTTTTTCAGCTAATGGAAAATGGGAAATGAACATATGGCCTATGAGGTATCCTCTATTTGCAGAATCGTGAACAAAGTTGGATCAAGAATTCCAATTAGGACAGAGAGACAATATTAAAATGGACTGAGACTGAAACTGAAATGGAGTGAACAGATTTGTGAGGTTCAAATTATCTTTAATGGCCACACTTATGAATTCTTCACTGGTCAAATAATCCTATGGGTTTATCCCTTGCTTTCTTTCCCCCTCAATTTGATTTTACAAGAGATTAGCATGCACCTAATCTACAGAGAGCCATGATGAAAAGGGATCCATTTTAACTTCAAATAAAACCAATGTAAGGCACAACTATTCAGGAATATTTTATATTTTCAAAATATTTAGGAATAGTTTAATTAGAAAAATAAAGGCAATGGGATTATCTATTAGGTTCTAAAAGTACCCATGAATTAAACCACCCCTTAAAAAAACAAAACAAAACTTTAAATCACATTGCTATTAAGCTTTCTTACAGTAAAGAATAAAACCAAACTATGCTTAAGTACAAAAACCTGAAATTCGGAGCACGAAAATAATTTATCGATTAGACATTTGATTTATTCAAGCATTAGGCCTACTGAACACAGCTATGGAGTAGGAAAAAAAAAAATTCCATCCAGCACCTACATCATTTCAAATTTCCTGGGGACAGTTTTTACATTCTGTGTTATGGCCTCACCCTGAAATATCCACATGTGGTTGATATGGGGTAACTTTTTAACCAAAGGACATGAGAAACTTTGTGGACACCCAAGTTGGCAAGTATCATGAGTGATACAACTTTCAGAAACATTCTCAGGCACAACAGCACTGCCTGCAGTGACAGTCTCTGATAATCAAAGAAAAGACTACCATTAAATATAATCTTACAAATAGGAAAAATATATGCGCTTTTGCCAATGGATTGCTTTACATATTGGAGAAAATGTCACAATGAGATTTTCCTTCTATGAGATTAAAAATTACCTTTAACTGACATCAACTTTTAATGGATACCCAAATATTAAAAATCAGACAAAAGCAAAGTCAATTTACCCTAAATGCAATTTAGGGAAGAAATGCAGGACTAGTCATATGGAAAAATGGCTGCACTTCTTTGCCTAACTCAGTAAAAAAATGCCAATTGAACATTTTCAGTCAAATTTTATTTTTTTAAAAAAGCAGCAGATCAACATTACAATTCAAGAATCTAATCTAAGTATGCACTTGACAATGAAGTACATCTGAGTATGGAGTGAAAAGGTTTTCCAAAAAACCATCAAATATATTATCTCCGAATACCCAAATAATAAAATGCTTCTGTAAGCCTTTTGTTAAGTGGAATCATGAAGAACTGAAAATTTATTGCTAGGAAAACAAATTTGTAATACAGTAGTATGAATCTTGAGTATTAAGCATAATCTGTTGGATCAAGTTAAGAAACTGATGTGGTAAGAAATCTGAGGTGTGTATGTGCACATGGTGAGAGAGAGCGAGAGAGAGAGAGAGCGAGAGAGATAGATACTATAAGCCAGTTGACCCAAGAGCAACTGAAATACCTAACTTGTTCAGTTGAGACCAGACACCATCATGTTAATTCTCCATTTTAGAAGGCAATTAAAAATTAGCAATTCCAACAGCCCACAAACCAAATAAAAAATGCAGAAATTAAATCTATGTTCAAAGAGCTTTTTTTCCAGCTCATTTTCAGCACCCCAAGAAAAAGAAAAGCATCCATGACTATCACAGATGAAAACAAAATGAATGTTATTGGAATCAGTTATTTTTCCCCACTGAGGTATAAAATCTATATAGAAATTTGATACTATACTATAACAAATTGTACTTCTCATAGTTCTGTTGTAATTTTCTTTAAACCCTGTTTAATATAGTTTTAAAATTGTTGTAAAAATGTTGTTTTCATGATTGTGAATCTGGTTCCAGTTCTTTTTCATTTATTTGTATATCAATAGTTAATATACTGGCTACCAGTTCTAATCAGGAAAAATCTTCATTATGACGGCACAGTCAGCAGAAATTACTGATGTGCAAGCAAACCATAAAAGGTGCAGTTCTCCAGAAAGCACATTTTGTTGATTGAGTTTTGTTGTCTGAATATTCTTTCCCATGATGCTTGATGAAAGACTCAATCTTGTAAACATCAGTGTGCACAGTCTCACTACTATGCAGTCTCACGTCCTTGCACAGGAAGCTGGTTCACAGCTAGTGAAAAGCTAGAGGAGTTCGAGTTTTAATGGCTGATAAACCTACATCCTGCAGAGGAAAGCACTTTTCCTTTTTTGCTACTTAAGAATGTGGCAGAAATGTATGCTGAGGTAGCCCAGTCAATCTTTTTTTGTTTCTTTTTTTTTTTTGTAAATTTGGTCTCAGAATATTTCTGGAAGGGTGACGTTCCGAAGAAGCCACTGCTGGGACCGGCTTCCATTGCAGTCTCTAATGCTGGGCACCTGGCTATCCTCTTCTGTGGCTTTATCCAGGCACTGATTACTGTTCACATGCTGCAGGGTTAATTTCTGAAAGTGACAAAAAAAAAATATCTTAGCATGAAAGTAGACGGGAAAAACATCTTGACCATCATTTTTTGGATGATTATTAATACCTCAGCAGAAAAGATTATTCGGGGGAAGGGAATATACATTATTTTAAGAATAATGGAGAAAAGATATGCATACATTTAATGGTAGCATTAAGAGGTATATAGGAAGGAACAGTAGTAAGGTACAGTGGGCTCCACTGGATTTGCAGTAAGATGACCGAAATTCTAAGCTTTACTTCTGGCATAAACTCTGTAACACTGACAGTAGCTATTTTTTTTAATGCTTTAAAACAAACAAACAAACAAAAAGAAAAGAAAAGAAAAGAAAAGAAAAACCCCAGATTAGTCATGTTTAATTTAGGGCCACCAACCTATTTCCAAACAGCTATTTCAAAATTCTTTCATTTTCCTCCAACAAGGCTGTTCAAATTAATGCTGTGATTCCAAATCTGAAGTCTTCAGAAACTCAGGTTGTTCTGAAGATTCTGAACTCTAAAACTGTTGGGATGCAAGATCTGGTGCAATCAATCCCAAGTCAATGTCAGCATCAAATCCAGAAAGCCATTCTTGTGGTTAAGGGTGGTGGTGTGTGGTACACGAGGAAGAGCACAGGAACCTGGTGTAGGCTAGGTTCAGAGCCTGAATAACTTGGGCTATCTCTTCCCCTCCTCCCTGAGTACTGGGGATTAAACCCTTTGGCTTTTGTATTGAGCTACATCCCCAACCCCCTTTTTTTATTTTTCATTTTGAGCCAAGGTCTGAGTCAGTCATTCAGCTAGACTCCAACTTGCCATTCTCCTGCCTCAGCTTCTCAGACTGCTATGATTAAAGGCATGAACTACCACATCCAGTTGGTTTTCTAATTTTAAAATAAAGATCGCATTACATATTTTGAGCAGGTTCTGTACAGAGATAATGAAGTTGAAGTATATAGAACCTCACTTGCAAAGTAGGTTATTAATAAATGACTGACAGGTATTATTATATATTCTCCCACCTACTCATTGAGTCTAGATTTGATGATGATACATTGATTTTTAAGGCAATATAAATAAAAATTAACAGAAACAGTTATAAAATGATTCAGATGGCCACATTTTGTACTTCAGACTATCTGAAATCAGCAAAATTTTTCTTGTGTTGGATGGGGCCCTCTGTACATCTATAATCCTAGCACTTGGAGAGACTGAGGCAGGAGGACTGCAAGGCAACTTACTGAGACCCTGTTTCAAAACAGAAAGTAATCAAAAGGGCTGAGAATGTAGCTTACTGTAAAGGCCCTGGATTCAATCCCTAGTACTAGAAGAAGGAAAAAAAATGTTCACACTAACTTAGTCAATGTGCTCTGGTCATGTTAAGAAAATATGGAATGTTAAAGAACACACATTTATCCGATTCATTGTGTATGAGACAGAGTCCCACAATGTACTTCAAGCTGTCCTGAATCTGGCTTATCTGATTCTCTTTTAAAATTTATTTTTATGATTGGCTGATTAAAGTGCTGGGGACTAAACGCACTGAACTACGATCCCCCAGTCCCTTATCTGATTCTTTTACTCATAATTCTATTTTAATGTAATTCGTTTATCTGGAACATCTCATTTCCACGAGGCCTCTTTTGCACTTGGGTGGTTTAATAAAATGAGCTGGGCATGGTGGCACACACCTGGAACAAAAGCACTTGGGAGGCAGAGGTAGGAGAACTGCTACGAGTTTGAGGCCAGCTTAAACTATGTAGCAAGATCCTGTCCCAAAAAACTAACAAACAAAAACAAAACAAAAAGAACCCTAATGACTATATACAACTATTCAGGCTTCCAGTCATTTATCAGTCTTACATTGTGATCCAAATGTGCACAGTATTCATTTGCAGATGTCTCTGTCCACACTGACTATAGTCAGTATCACCTACTTTCATCTTTACAAATGCCTAAGAACAGAACCTGGAGGAGTCAGTACGGTTGTGTTTTCACATCTTTTTCACGTAGATGCTGTGTAATGCATTGGTTGAGAGGATGGGCTTTGCAACTAGACATCCCTGGAATAAATTTCAGATTAGTCAAATATTAACAATGCCCCTGAGCAAAGTCTTAACCTCTCTGAGACCCAGTTTCTTGATCTCTAAAAAAGGGACAACAATACTGCATCTGGGCTTTTGTTAGGAAACACTGAGAGGATATATATAAAGTGCTGTTTAGCTCAGACCAGGTGCTTGAGAAATGCTATTTATTGGAAGACCCAACATTTTAGCAAAGTCCTAGACAGCCATAAACACATTCTAACAGTAAAAGAGCCGGCGCTCTGTATGCACACTGCTGTCAGAGCCTCCAGTATCAGATGAGACAAAAACCATGCAGAACAAATATCCCCCAAACATTCTAGAACTCCCTGCAAAGTTTCTCTCAGTGACATCTTTTCTCAGACCCTTGGTTAATATTATCGTACACAGAGAAAAGCCAAGCACAACAAAAAGAATGTGACTGGACAGTTTATCTTTCTCATTTCAGTTTCTAAGAATATGTATTTCACTTACCTAGATTCATTAAAATAAACTTGTAACAAACTAGGTTATTGCTTTGTGCTGAGTATTTAACTGTTCAGTATCAATACAGAATTCCTGTAATTCAGGAGACCTGAACTCTAGAGAAGAATCTTGTTTCAGACAAAGTTTTGGCAGTGGATAGCAGAGCACAGTTCTCTGGCTCATGACACTGTGGACTATCACCACAGGACTCAGCAGAGGACCCAGCCACAGTCTACACAAAGCGTAAACAAAAGTAACTGGACAGGACAAGGGAGAAATATCTAACTTTAATCTTTGAAGGGAAGGAAAAAAACCTGTAATTACTGCATACACTCTACCTGCAACCTAGAAAACACAATTTGCCTACCTCCTGTCCCCAGTCCTTAGATATAACTGGGTCCCAACCTAGATGATTATCTCATAAAGGACAGCTACAAGTCATCAAAGCAGAAGAGCGTGTGTCGTATTATATATTTACATATTATACATAATATAAACAAGACTTAAACATACATGAATATATAAATTTTATCAAAAGACAGTATGGTATTGTACAAAGAATTCTGGATCAAGAATCAAGAACTTGGATTGGGACAAGATGGTGGAACGGTAAACAGCAGGGTAAGCGGCCTCCCTGAAAGATACTGTCCAGATGCTGGAATATAGCAACATGGGGAAGACAAGAAGGAGGGAGGCGGGTCCTCTGGACCCAGGAAAAATCTAAAGCAAGAATTGAAGCCCACAGAAAGAGTAAAAAAAAGAAGTACTCAAACAAGGAAGGCAGTGGCTGGCAGCACCTCTGCCTGGAGCCAGACCCACTCTGTGAAAGGAGTTGCTGGAACCTGGGGATGAGCCATTAAAGTGCTGCAGCAGCGGCAGCAGCAGCAACCCTGGAGGCCTCTGCCCAGAGAGACACCATCAGAGGACAGTGGCAGTGGACAGGGGGAGCAGACCTGGAGGACTAAAACTGGCTGATGGTGAATGCAGCAAACCCCAACCCTCTGCGAGGGACAGCAAGGGACTGGCAGCCATTTTGGGGGCGGAGCCACTCCTAATTGGGCACAGTCCCACAGAAATTGCTCTAACTGAGCCCCAGAGGGTCCTGGCAGGTGACTGGGCCGGTCTGGAGACCACAGCTCCACGTGCGCCTTAGGGGTGATAGTCGAAGAATCGTGCATAACTGGCGCAATTCCCAGGTGGTGGCCCTGGCCCTGCGTGCTGTGCCAGACATCGGGGAGCCGAGGTGGGCTGGGGAAAGGCAGCAAACAGCACTGTAACAGCACACCCAGTGGTAACCATCAGATATCCACAGTCAGCACTGGCCAGAAAAACCAGTCTAACCTTAAGAAATTACAAGATCCCCGGTACACACTTGTCCAGAACAACCCAGGAATATGTCAAGACAAAGAAGCAAAAAGCAGTCTCTGGCCTCCAATCCAAGCAGAACAAATCCAGGAGAAGCAAATGCAGAAGAGGTTGGGAGTCCCACAACTAAAGTCTCTGAGGTGATGACAACTGAAGTAAAAAAACAACTTCATGAAGCTACAAAAGAAATTAGAACAGAAATACTAACTCAACTGAAAGAAGAAATGAAAAACATAATAAAAGAATTGCTAGGTATCTCTAAAGGAGACATAGATGAAAAAATGGAGGACAGGAAAACAAGGGAAACCTGGAATGAATGATACAAAAAAGATTTAGAATACATGAAGCAGATTCAAAGAGATTACAAGGAAATCAAAAACTTCAATGAAAGTTGGCAAAACCACCTGAAGGAAACTAAAGATAGACTTTCAAACCTTGAAGACAGGTTTGCAGCTTGTGATCGTGAAAGGAAAGATCTCTTAAAAATAAGAAACCTGGAAGTAACAATACAAAGGCTGCAAGACAACCCAAAGAAACATAACTTAAGAATAAAAGGTGTGAGTGAAAAAGCAGGGGTCAATACAAATCAAATTAAAAGCCTAGTTACAGAAATAATTGCAGAAAACTTTCCAAGCATGGGAACAGGAAATGACTTTCAGGTAAGTGAAGCATATAGAACTCCAGCTAAACATAACCGAAATATACCTACACCCAGACATATAATAATCAAGACACCAGAAATTCAACACAAAAACAGAATATTAAAAGCTATTAGAGAAAAAAAGCAGATCACCTACAAAGGAAAACTCATCAGAATCACGACAGACTTCTCAACACAAACCATCAGGTCAAGAAGAGCTTGGAGTGAAGTATTTCAAGCCCTGAAAGAAAACAACTTCCAACCCAGATTGATGTACCCTGCAAAACTATCTTTCAAAATCAACGGAGAAACAAGATACTTCCACGACAAAGAACAACTAAAGGAATTTATGACAACCAAGCCAATCCTACCGAGAATACTGAAGGACATTTTAGAGAGAGATAAAAAAGTGCACAGCTCCAGAAACAGCGGCAGAGGGATATCACCAAGTGGGGCAAACAATTGAATAATCCATCATTGGGATTTGAGTCCAGTATTGTTTTCAATGAGCTGTTTAGTTAGATCTTATTCTACCTTGACCTGCCTAATTTTATTATATATGATGACACAGCTATTTCAAAGATAACAAAATATATTAGGGTTGGCTTTATTGATATTTGATCACCTTGTTTTAAAACCCAGTATTGCTTTCATTGTTCTGCTTTGAGTGATTTTAACCTATTTTGGTTTGTTTGATTGTATTATAACAGATGATATAGGCAACTGCTTAGAAGATAATATGAGGCATTATAGAAATCAACGTTGTATTACTATGTATTATTTCCACTGTTTTATTTGCTATTGGTTTTATTCTGTACTATTTTGTTTGATTATATTAGGCCCGATTGTATGGGCAGTTATTTTGAAGATAACAACAGGTATTACAAAGGGAAAGGAGGAAAGAAGAGAAAAGGAAAAAGACATAGATTTATATGAGAGTATACATAAGATGGTTAAAATGACAACACTACTAAATGCATTAACTATTGAGAGCGAACAGTTGATACTCATGATTAGTCAATTTTACATGTCTATATCTGTCAATCTGAGCAACTCATTTGAAGGTAATGATATACAATGTTACAACCACTGTCAAATTCCAATCATCTCATTTTGTAAACCTATCATGTTACAGAATTGGGTTTGTTGTTGTTGTTGGTCCCTTTAGCTTTTGTTTCTCTTTTCTGTGACCATTGTTTTATTTTTTATTGGTTTTATTCTGAACTATTTTGTTTGATTATATTAGGCCTGATGATATGGGCAGTTATTTTAAAGACAACGAGAGGTATTCTAAGGGGAAAGGAGGAAAGAAGGAAGGGAAAAGGAAAAAGACATAAATTTATACATAGGTATACACAGGATAGTTAAAATGACTATATTACTAAATGCATTAGCTATTGAAAAAGAACAGTTAATACTCATATGATTAGTTCAATTTTATACATCTATATCTGTTAATCTGAACAACCCCTTTGAAGGTAACG
This sequence comes from Dasyprocta punctata, assembly GCA_004363535.1. Classification (NCBI taxonomy): domain Eukaryota; kingdom Metazoa; phylum Chordata; class Mammalia; order Rodentia; family Dasyproctidae; genus Dasyprocta; species Dasyprocta punctata. Next base: position 239,196 of record RJWM01000096.1, on the reverse strand, counting down.
ATATGCAATATTACAACTACTGTCAAATTCCAATCATTACATTTTGTAAACCTATAATGTTATCATATTGGATTTGTTGTTGTCTCTTTTGCTTTATGTTTCTCTTTTCTGTGTCCATTTTCTTTTAAATAAAAAAAAAAGAATCAAGAACTCTATTTCTGAGATGTAGTTTATATAATTTACCTTATCTGTGACCTTGAGAATCAATTTCCATTTTGGGCTTCAATTTCTACTAATTTAAAAAACATTCTAGATTTCATTTCTAGGGTTCCTTTGAAATTTATGATTTCATGACTTGGTTTACATTACAGATTACTGACATGAGTATCTGCTATCTTTCAATGGAGGGTGGGAGGGTCAATCTGATGGGCCACTGCCCTTACGAGCTTCCCATGTAGTCGGCTCAAACTGCAGGACCAGTATTGCAGCTTGATGTCCTTCTGCCCAATTTTGTCAGAGATAGTACTTAAAAAACATTTATAGTAAATATCTGACTTCTTCATCTTTGAGTCTGATTCTGGGAGAAAACAGCCTGTGTGTGATACTAAAATTTCTCAGGGGAGAAAACTTTGCAAAGTGATTTGGAAGTTTTAAAACTGCACTCATAATTAGTTCTTTCTTCATATCCCGAACCATCTCCCGCTTCTTATATTGCGATCAAACATTCTTTGGGAATATCTATTGTGGTAGTCTGTGAAGGTTGGCTAGTCCACAGTCATTCCCAATCTCTGTCTCTTGGCCACCCCACCTCACACTATAAAGACTAGAAAATCAAAAGGTTGTTTGCCATTCTTCAATCCAACTGGGGATCACAGACATATTTCTGGTCCGTGAAAACTAAGCAAACTTGCTAAGAGGATTCCAGAAGAAGCTTTGGTTTTCCTGAAAAACAGCAACCTATGTGGTAGTGAAACGTTCCCCTTTCCCTCGTCTTTGTCTTGAGTTATTACATGACAGTGAGCTACAGCAGTCATTTTGTGATCACATGGAAAAACAGATTATTGTTAATCTTCTCCCTTATATCACTACACCATGAAATCCATGCCAGAAACTACTTACCTTGAGAACTTACATAAGAGAAGTAACTCCCTATTTAAGATGCTATGCTTTGTTATCTGCTTAATATGTTATTTTTCAATGAACTTAAAAATGGAAGGTTTTTTGGTATTTTAAGTTTTTTGGTTGTCACAATGGCTGTGCCACTGGCACTTGCTGTCACAGTCAGAGATGCTCTGCACCCGTCAATGTGTGGGCCAGTCACACCTGCAATAGCAGTGATACACTGGAACGCTATATTCAAGCCATTTCTTTTTTTTTTTTTTTTTTTTGTGGCACTGGGGATTGAACTCACAACCTCGCGTCTGCCAGGGCAGGCGCTTAAGGCACTGAGCCAAACTCTCGGCCCTGGTTTTTTGAGGCAGGGTCGCACTACGTAGCTCAGGCCGGCCTTGCGCTCGCGTTGTAGCCCAAGCCAGCCTCGAACTCACAACGCTCCACCTACCTCAGCCTCCTGAGTGCTGGGATTAAAGGCGTGCACCACCACGCCCAGCTTATTCAAGCCATTTCTAACAGCCACATCAAGCATATTCTTTGTAACTAATATTAGTCATATTAGTTACAAATAATATAAAAATATGCAGTAACACAACCTAATTTTTTTTTTAAATCACTCTAGGCAGCTGGATAACTTACCACTGGGTCATACTCCCAGAGTTGGTTGCCTTTTAGGTGGTGGCATTTGAGCATGGTAACTGGACCATTAAGTTTGGAAACGTCCAAGCAAAGGTCATCTGTTCTAATTTCTTTGTTGGCAGTGTAAGAGAAAACCTGGGAAATAAAAATGTATACAATTAAGTTTTACAAGTAAAAACTGTAAGTAAAAATCTAAAGATACCTAATAACTTGGTAAGGGGAAAAAAAAACCCCAAGTATTTCAAGATACATGACTTGAGCTTCATTAACCACTCATGCTGAGCATCACTACTCAGGTGTCATTTCAACCAGTTGATTCTTGTACTGAATAAATTTGATAAAATTGTCATTTTTATATTTCCTGTTTTATTACCTTATAAAAATTAATGAAAAAACGTAAGTTTTGGTCATCACATATTTAAATAATTGGACTGGTAAGCAGTTGATGTAATGATAATGACTCAGAAACTTACCACTAAGTTTACACAGAGAAAGGTAAAAATGGCCTTATTTTCTGTACATACACTAGTATACTGTCAAAGGTTGTCATCTGTTTGATCAAAGAAGGTCAAAATAAACCTTGTGTTCAGTACTGTCGATACAGTTCTTACAAAGAGCCTTTTGCAAATGTTTTGTTTAAAAATATCATTAGGCCAGGGATATAGCTCAGCTGCACAAGTGCCTGCCTGGTAAGCCCAAGGTCAAGTTTGATCCCCGGAATGAAAAAAAAAAAAAAGTCATTAGATTAGCTGGCCATGGTGGCGCATGCCTGTAATTCCAGCATTTGGGAGGCTGACACAGGAGAATTTTCTGAGTTCGAAGCCAGCCTGGGCTACATAGTGAGTTCGAGATCAGCCTGAATTACAAAGTGAGACCCTGTCTGGAAAAAAACAAAAAAACAAAAACAAAAATAAATTAGAATGAAGACTTCTTTCATTTAATGGTCTTTATTATTTTCTCTTTAAACTGAAAAATACTTTTAAATGATGTCATCAGACAAAAAAAAAAAAAAGCAAAGAAAGAAAACATTTAAAAAGTATCCCTTTAAAATTCTAAGATACTCACCTGATTACCTCCCATACCATGACAATTAAAAATTCCAACTTTTTCATTCTCTTTTCTAGCCATGTTATCTAGACACTGATTTGTTTCCACATTTCGTATCTATGAGAAAATGAAAATAACAGTAGCAAGGTTAACTACACAGGCACATAGATACATATAACACTGAAAATCAATCTAAGCTTTCCTTGTACTACTTTGAAATTATCTAAATTCTTTAGGTAAAGATTATAGATCACTGTCTATGTAAATTCTTTTGCCTCAAAATGTCTTATAAACTATCTGTATAATTTCTGTTTTTAAAGGGGGAAATTCTTTAAGTGCCTCTTTCATTCTTCCACATTGTTCTCCTAGAATTTATATTTAGTTCAACTCCTTAAAGATACTAGTAACAATCAAGGTAAGCGTATTACTTGTGACAGCTACTCTTGACTTCTCAAGACTTAAGGTGGGTATTTGCTACCAAAGAGCTTGGAACTCGGCTTATCTGGAAACCCAGAGCTGGTGTGGTACAAACTTAACTCTCTTGTTCAATATTTGTCAATTACATAAAAGGAGCTTAAATCAATCATTAGAATTAGGAGGAGTATTTTATGCAATTCCTTTTGATATTGTTTTCTTTCAACCACTGTAGTTTAAAAACTTGATAAATAAACAGACATCTAGAAGCCCTAAACCTATTCCCTGGGATGACATCATTAGCAAATAAGCCAGGGGGAGATGACAGACAGACTACAGTAGTCATATCATGTATGACATGTGTGAAAAATAGGTGAAAACTACAAATGAAAAGCCGGGCATGGTAGCACACACCTTTAATCCCAGCACTCCAGAGGCTGAGGAAGGAGGATCGTTAGGAGTTCATGACCAGCCTGGGCTACAAAGCGAGCTCAAGCCCAGTCTGAATTGCATAGTGAGACCTTGTCTCAAAAATAGGACCAGGGATTTAGCTCAGTAGTGTAAGTGCCTGCCTGAAAAATGTGAGGTTGTGAGTTCGATCCCTGGTACAAAAACAAACAAACAAACAAACAAACAAAAAAACCCTACAAATGAGCCATTTGTTTTGTCTACATGCTATTCCAGTATTTTAATAAGACGCTAGAAGTCCTGATATATTTTTCTTACAAACATCTAAAGGAGTAAGTGCAAAACCTGTCTTATTCCCAGGCAGCCAGGAAAAAGAAACTGAGGTTCTTGAATAAGAGGCCCAGGTTTAAATCCAAGTGTCTCAATGCCTTTTAGATCAGTAATGGGGGTGCAGGGATAAGATGTAAGCACTATTTGGAGGTTATATAAGACAGTATATCTAGGTATCTACTTCAGAATCCAGCAAATGTAGTCTCAGAAACAGCAGTAGTCTGCACTCACTGTCACCTGTTCACTAGTCACTTCCATCCTGCTATTTTACCAAAACCTCAGATTCATTGTATTTAGAACCAGGTTGTCAAGATTTTAATATGACTATTCCCTCATCCCAACATTTCAGCGTGCCCCCAACAAAAAGTAGGAATTACTACTATTCTGTTCCTCAAAAAACTTGCCCTGTTCTACTGATACCCCAATTTATTAGTAATCTCACATGTCCAATTATTCAAGTTGGAAATCTTAAGTCTTTTTTTGTTCTTGATCCAATATATATTATTGTCCAGAAATTTTTTGCCACGTAATTCACATCATCTTTTTAATCTATTACTTTAATTCAGGAGCTAACTGCCTCATAAATAGTTTATGTAAAAGATTTTACAGCTAACTACAAATTTGCATACAGTGAATCTTCCTATACCTCAGTGGGTGATCAATGAATACTTGTGACAATAACTATCTTAACTGGAAAAAGAATTTAGTTTGAATTATGATGAGACATGTCCTTGTCTCACATATTCACTCACTTCATTTACAGATTTGATAAAAACGGCAAACACACCAATCCTTTGTTTTCCTTAAGTTTTTCTTCCTAATATAGCACAGGTGCAAAGGTTGTTGAAAAAAGGGGATACGTGCTGTAAGAATGACAAAAGTAGAACAGTGTTACCCCCAGCTTTCCACTCTGCTGAATGAAATGGCTATTTGGTTGCATAATTGCCTATCTTTTACCAAAACTCAAAATGAATTTTAAAAAATGCAATTCTAAACCAAAACCTGTAATGCCAGCATTCTGGGAGGCAAAGACTCCTTAGAAGGATCACAGATTGCAGCCTATCTCAAGGGACTTAGTGACTCAGCAAGAACCTATCTCAAAATAAAAAACAATAAAAGGGTTGGGGCATGGCTCAGTACCAAAGCCTTGGGGTCAATCCCACTACCACAAAATAATGCCAACTCAAACTATTAACAAAAAAACAAAACAAAACAAAAACAAAAACCCACAAAAAGTACAAAAACCCCACAAAATTCTCCCAAAATGTAACAGGGTTTTATATCACTTTGTAAGTATCTTATGATGAACTAACTTAGGCTATTTTGTTTCCATAAGTAATGTAGCTAATAAATTACAGCAAATAAAGAGACATTGTTCTACATGGAGATTTGTATATACAGCTTACGCCACCCTTACAATACTCCTTACAACATTCCTCTAATTCTGAGTTGACATGAGAGATCTGGCCTCTATCACAGGGTTTACTCTTGACCACTAGATGTTGAAAGTGGAGTCTCTCCAAGGACTGGGCACTTACTGCTTTCTACCAGCTGTTAGAGTGAAGAACCATCAACCTGATTAGCAAAATGTGGTAGGGGGGTCAAAGACCCAGCTTTAATGTCTGGTGGGGGCAGTGGCACATTTCCAAACTGCAAGAAAAGCAGAGAAATGTCCTGCAGATTAGCTTCCAGAAGAGGACAACTATAATGTCTTTGTCTTTGAGTGCCCTTAATATTGGAGGGCACATAAGCTTGTTTCCTCAGCAAATACATAGGTTCTTTATAGCCAAAGAAGATGGTTGCTTTCTAGATAGGTTCCTTGACAAACTGGTTAGCTAGAAGATGTAACTCTGGGGAGATATCATTTTCCTTCATTCCATAGGAGAGGTAATTCACATTTGTTCCTACAAGTGATACTAAAAATCAGGAAGACTAGAACTTAAGTTTTTGTTTTTGTTATTTTAGTTAAATCTTGATTTTACTGCTTAAGTACATAGAAAAATTTATGCCACCAGGGCAGAGGCTGTGAATGACTCATTGTTATGGTTGATTCATTGTGTCAACTTGAGAAGTTTAGAAGCTTAACTAAGTAACTCAACAATTCTATATAATAAGGTATGAAGGACATGCTCTACAGCAGCTGTTTATGCTCTAGGATGTTGTAATGGTTGATCCATCATGTCAACCTCAGAAGTTTAACTAAGTGACTCAGCAGGGGGCCAGGGTCCTCACTTTGTAAACGTCATGAGCCTGTGCAAGAGAAAGGCACCGAGATGGTGTGAGTGTTATACCTGCCCTAGGGCAGGCAGCCTACATATTATATAAGGGAGGAAAAGAGGCTCATTCTCCCCCTTTTTGCTCATTGCTTTTTCCATTTTCTATCGCCTTGAAATACTACCCCTGTGCCACGCCTCCTGGTCTTGGAGCCAGATGATTATGGACTGAAACCTCCACAAACTGTGAGCTAAATAAACCTTTCCTTCTTTAATTTGGGCACTGGATATTTTGTTTCAGCAACAGAAGTAACCAAAACACTCATATTTTCAACTGAGGGGTGAGGCACAACCTGCTTGGTCTTGCAATATTGAGCCAATTTGTGAATTCAGCTTTGGACGAGATCAGATGGAACTTGGCACCGTTATCCTTTCTGTCCCTCTCAAGATGCTTTTGAAAAGCAAATGCTTTCTTAATTAAATGGTAGAGATCTTCAGGGAGATCAGGAGCAAGTCTTTTATACTTAAGGATTCTTAAGACAAAACGTACTTGTGCAACACCATGAGCATCTCTCAGGATCACACCAATTTGTGAGGGAATCAAGTCCTTCTTGGCTAGTTTGTAAATCTGTTCCTTCACACTGTCAGACTCAGCTCCAGCCAGGCAGTGACACTGAGAAGACAGGCTCAGAGTTGACTGGAAGAGACCCTTCCCAGGAGTACAGATGTGACCCATGAGGGCAGAGGTCTGGAAGCCAGAACTTAAATTTTAGCCACAATTTTGTTCTCTGGGATTCTAGCAGAAAGAGGATCACCTAATAGTTCTTTTTGGTGAGAGTTAAATTTGAAGAGCCTCTGGAAAAGGGAAAAATTATGAGCAAACAAAATTTCCAGGCCTGTTGAATTAAGATGTTCAAAATTGTGATTCCATATAGCTCTAAGACTATGTAAATAATTACCACCTTTCTAGTGAGGTGTGGAAAGTAGAAATGGTGGCAGCGCACACTTATTTTTGTGTCTGCATTAGCATGGAAATAGGTATCAAGGTTGGTTATTCAACACCTGACATTTTAAAGTATTACTGAAAAAAACATTGTTTGGCTCATGTGGTGGGGGGTTGGGGAGCAGCTTTGACCCCTTGCCTGCCCACCACAAGCTGGTGGATGCCGAGGACTGAATTTATCTGGTAGCAGAACAGACAACAAAGAAAAGTAGAAGAGACAGATTTTGAAACTACTCTGCAAGTTCAGGAATGATGTGAGAACTCAAATCAAGACACTGAGACTAGAATAATGGGTAGAATGAAAGAAGAACTATAGGGAAGATGGTGGAGTGGAGGAAAGCAGAGAAAGAACCTCTCCAAGATTTGATGTTCAGACCCTGGAAAAAAGCAACATGAGCAAGACAAGGAGGAGGGAGATGGGTCCCATGGACTCAGGAAGGATCTGAACTGAGACTTGAAGCCCATGGAGAAAGGTAATTCAGGAATCCAGCAAAAAATAAGAAAACCAGGAGCAGCGGCCCCGCTGGCCAGGGGAAAACAGCAAGGAAGCCATGCAGCACGCACCCCACCCCGTGTGCTGACAGAGGCCCTGCCAGCCAGGGAGAAGCAGCAAGGAAGCTGTGCACTCCCCCACCTGTGCCAGTGGAGGGCCTGCTGGCTGGAGAGAAGCTGCAAGGAAGCCATGTGTCACACACACACCCCCATGTGCTGGCAGAGGCCCTGTTGGCCAGGAAGAACCAGCAAGGAAGCTGTGCAGCCCCCATGTGCTGGCGACAGTACTGTCAGCTGGGGAGAACCAGCAAGGAAGTCACACAATCACTCCACGTGTAATGGCAGCCCTGCTGGCCAGGGAAAACCAGCAAGGAAGCCATGCAGTCCCTCAGTGTGCCAACAGAGGCCCTGTCAGCCAGGTAGAACCAGCTAGGAAGCCATGCTGCTCCCGTGTGGTGGTAGTGGCCCTGCCAGCTGGAGAGAACCACTAAGGAAGTCATGCAACCCCACCATGTGCTGGAGGCGGCCCTGCTGGCCAGGAAGAACTAGCAAAGAAACCCTCCCCTGCCTTAAGCAACCAGACACAACACAGGCTGAGGTGATAATAACTGAAGTGGAGAAGCAACCTGACATGTGTGTTGTTTGATCAACTTTGCAACCCTGGGCCAATTTTGAAGGATAACTATTTGAAGGATAACTGAGCAACTATTTGAAGGATAACAATACGCCAATTGGTGATGACTGTGGATTTCCTACTGTCCTATCACTGTTTTGTTTCACTCATTGTTCTGTTCTATTCCCTTAAAAAAACAAAAAACACTGTTTGGAAAATATAGAATGATATAAAACAGGTATAGTATTATGCAGAAGGAAATGAAAACATATGTAAGAATGTAAGGCCAGTGAATGTAAGGATGTCCTAGGCGAATGTCTTCTGTGGACTTCCAAAAAAAGTGTTAATCTTCTAACAAGTTACGAGGTATTTTGAAATTCCATGTAGGAACAGATGGGTTAGCTTCTTTCTGAATTTTCCCAGTCTTCAGAGGTTTTATCCTATCTTTTTGTGTACATACAGTATATAGTTAACTTCTCCATAATCTTATAACATATTGAATCCCTTAGAGTTTGTTCTCCTGTCTAATCACATCTTGATGACTATCTTTGAAAGAGGATGTCAACTTGTTTGGTAACATATTTAATAGTCATTGGAATGTCTAATGGCAACTGAGACTCTAAATTATTAGAATCTAAAACTAAAAGGCTGATTTGGTATGTGAAAAGAAGGGAGTTTTTCCTCGTTGAAGCAGATATTCCTAAGTACCATTAGGATCTGAGTGTTCTCCTTTACCTAGCAGGGAGTTAACTATTAGCAGAATGCCTTGGAAATTTGATATGGTACATCTTATAATAATTTAGGAGAACTCTAAATTATTTCGAAGGAAAACCACAGAGGATACATACTAGTTATGAGTTTTGTAAACACCAAGCTCAATAAGCAAATTGTGAACTTCTCAACTTAGAGCCTCGGCAGAAAGAAATTTGCAGAATGACAGGGTAGCAGAGCATGATAAAAACAGACACAGCATCTGCTAGTGGTTATCTGTATTTATGTCTCTAGTATCATCCAACAGAACTTTCTGTAGGTTGGAAATGTCTATATTTGTGCTGTTCGATATGGTAATCACTAGTTACAGTGTCCACTGAGCATTTTCAATATGGCTAGTGTAACTAAGTTTTAAATTTTATTAAATTGTAATTAAATTTAACAAAACAAATAAGACACTACCCTGGATGCACAGGTCTAGATCTAGCTGCTGACACAGAGAGGACAAGCTCTAAGTGAAATAATATAGAGCTCCTACCAGGGACTGACGCATAGGGGACACACAATAACTATTGGTCCTTTCCTCAACCACAGAGCCAGCAACTCTTCAATCGTACTTCTGCTGTACCAAGTTAGGTATACAGTTATTTTTTTACTTTATGAGCTGAAAATAACTATGAATGTGCTCATTCTTGGGAAAACAGGCAAGACATTAGAGCTGGTTTCTTAGTTTCTGGTATATTTTCCTCGTACTTCTAGTAGTGTGGACAACATAAAAGTTGTTAAAACATGTTTGGAATCTGGATTCTATTAGTCATTCTGAGCCAAAGGGAAAACCAGTCAAATATAAAAATGAATACAGTGTTAGCGGTTAAGAACGTAGTCTCAAGACGGACTGCCTGTGTTCAATTTCTGTCTCTTCCATTTTGTGGTTGTGACCCTATCCATGTTACTTACATCTTTTATTTGTGCCTCATATTTACCTGTGAAATGAGGATAATAGCATCTACACATAGTACTGAGGTGAGGATAAAATGAATTAGTATTGGTAAAACATTCACATTGGTACTTTATAACATAAAGTACAATATATGCTTAATAAATGTTAGGATTATTAGATCTTCCTGGAGAAGCAACTGGTCAGCCCATATGACTGGCTAATCTGGATTGTCTGCTTTTGTGGTTTGTTTAGAATAGTCAACTACTGGATTAACAACTATTAGATATTACAATGACACACACTTACTTGGTTTCAAGTCCTATAGGAGCTATGGATGTCAGGTTTATTTGAAGTCAGATACTCTAAACAGTATTATTCTCATCATATATTTCCTAAATTCCCTTTCTGCTCTAAAATTCAATAATTTCAGGTTTTCCTGGGCCCTAGCAGTGTGAGAAAAGATCTCTGAGAGGTCAAATTCCAAGTACTGCCAAAGAAAGGCTCACAGAGATGATGCTATAATCACAAGCATAATGTCTACAGCAACAGTGATGGGTGCTTGATAACCCTGCCCCAGAAATCAGATCTTTAACCTAGATGATATGACATGGCATGAAAGGTCCACAAGGCTGTTAATGAAGCAATGACAAGAAGGCCACAGTTGGTAAAATCTGTGATTTACCTGGAAAGCCAGCTGGCAAGAGGTAGTTAAAGGGCCAACTTGCCTTGGCAATCAACTACCATTCATTAGACAAACAACACAGCTAACAATGGACAGTGTTCAAAACTGGGTCAGTTCAAAGGAAAAAATCTCTCATTCCTTATTCTAAGAGTGACTATAGGAGTGGCTGCTATACATCTTTTTATGGCAAATAATTCACCTTGGGCCTTTATTGTCTAGAATGGGACTGCAGCAGAGGAAACACCTATTAATGACATAAGTGAGAATCACAGCAACTCAAGAAACAGCAACCCTTTATTACCCCATGTTCTCCTCCAGCCACCATCCAACTCCTGGCTTTCCTAAACAAAATTCTTTGCAAGACTGACACACATTCCTGATCTACACTTTTCCCACTCTCTCTCAAAGCCATCAGGCTCCTAAACAATCTCTACAGAAAATCATCTTGAGACTCTGTGAAGCACAGGTTGCTTGAAACATATTTGTAGCTAAACACAATGACCAGTTTCCATATTCATGTTACTTGTCTTTTCTGCAGTATGAACAGTTTATTACCACTTCCTTCTTCAAACAAATCCTTTACTCGGTCTTTGGGATATTTTCTTGGTTGGTCTTCTATTTCACTGTCTACTTCTTTTCAACTATTTTGTTGATTTCTTCTCATCTCCATGATTTCTAAATGGCAGAATTCCCTAGGGCTTGGTCCTATATGTGCTCCTCCCACAGTAACCTTATGCAGCTTTGTGGCCTTAAAAACCGTTTATATGCTGAAAATCCTTAAGTGAAGATCTCTACTGCAAACATCTTCCCCAAACCAGATTTTTAAATATCACCATCTATTCACCATCTTCCCTTGGACCTCAAATTTAAGGTGTCCTAAACTGGTCTGTTAAATCCTTTCAGAATCTGCTCTTCCTATAGGTGTTCCCATTTGAGTAATGGCAACTCCACAGTACTAATGTCTTAAACTAAAATCTAAAATCTTGAGATAATTCTTGATTATTATATTCCTTTCACCAAAAAGAGTAGTTTTGCTCTTGCTCCCACATAGTTCTGCTCCATATAGCAAACAATCTCATCCTTTTCCTATAAAAGTTTGTCCATCTCTCTCTATGGTTTTCCATCTTTCTCAGAATAAAATCCAAACTCCTCATTATGACCTACAAGCTGCATATGATTTGACTGTCATGTCACTGATGTTACTTTCTCCTCCTAGTTGTTCACTCTATTCAGGACAACTAGCTTCCCTGCTGTTTCTGGAACATGCCAAGTATACTCTTAAAAATCTTAGGAATCTCTGTGAATGCTTCTCTCGCTACCAAAATACTCCTTCTTCAGAAATTTATATGGTTTATTCACTTCCTTTGAATCTCTGCTCAAAAATACCTTATGAGAGGTTAATTACCACACACAAAACAGCCTTATGACCCATGCTCACCTAGTTATCCTCTATCCCTTCTGCTCTTGCCAGCCGTGACATTTTCCATAATTTGTTCCCCCACAGACCCTAGATTTACAAGAGCAGGGTCATCACTTTACTCGTTGTTGAATTTTTAGCACTTAAACAACACCTATCATATAGCTAGTACTCAAACACTCTAGGAATGAATGAAAGAACTGAACAAGTGAATGAAAGAACTACAGAGTGAGGAGGGTCAGGAAGACTGGATGCTTGCTCTGCCCACACAGATCATCACTGGCTGCTTGACTTACAAAAGGAAATATTGTCCTATCACAAAAAAGGCTAGAACCCTCATCCACCTGGCTTCATATTTTTTTCTGTAAAAACTAATTTTATAATCAAAAGCTCATAAAGACTTGCAATGAATTGCAGATGGTTCAGCCTATTAAGGAAACACATTGCTATAGTAAAAGAACAGCAGGAAAATAGCAGAATTATACAATATACATGTATCTCTAGGGATATCAACTCAACAGAAACTGAACTTTGTGGAAGAAAAACAGTATTACTTATATTTAAGGGTAAGACAGGAGTTTAATTCTATCAACTGATGAAAAATGTCTCATAAAGGCTCCAAGTGATCAAAAAGAAACAGAAACAATAAGTAAGGCTAAGGAAGGCCCTGTGGTTGCTTGTGCCTGCATATCTCAAGGGTTAGCAAATTTTTTTTTTTTTGGTAACTTTAAGGGACAGATGATAAATATTTTATCTTATTTTTATTTTTATTTTTTTTGGTGGCACTGGGGATTGAACTCACAGCCTCGCGCCTGCCAGACAGGGGCTTAAGCTGCTGAGCCAAACTCCCTGCCCTAGCTTTTTGAGGCAGGGTCGCATTATGTAGCTCAGGCCGGCCTTGCGCTTGCATTGTAGCCCAAGCCGGCCTCGAACTCACAACGCTCCGCCTACCTCAGCCTCCCGAGTGCTGGGATTAAAGGTGTGCGCCACCACGCTCGGCTTAATACATATTTTAGGTTTGCGGACCATATGTTCAAAAGTAGTCAAAGGCAGTAAGTAAATATATGGGCATGGCCATGTTTCATTGAAAGTTTGCTTACAAAGCCAGGCAGCAAATTGGACTCAGCCTGCAGGCTGTCGTGTTAATCCCCGGTAGAGATGATCAGATGCTTGTGGTTCTACAAAAAGTCTTCCCTTTCCCTCTCTAGAACCATTCTGTAAGTCAAGTGGTTATGTAATGAAAATCACAATCAAAATTATGTTTTTTTAAATGAAGGGCTTATGTACAAGTAGTCTTCTAATTGCTAAGACTGACCCAGAAAAAATGAGTCAAATACCAAGCCAAGGAGTCTGTGAAAGGGTGGAGAGAGATTAATGATGGTATTATGACAAATCAGAGAAGGAAAGCATGGAGTACAGAAAAGGCTGCATATCTACTGGAAAAGTGGACAATGAAAAAAGTGGCTAACAAAGAAAAAATATCTGATAATAAATTCTACAAACATAAAGATAAGGCTTTTAGAGATTTAGAAGAGACTTGCCATCTGTCCTTTAAAAGACACTGGCTTTCCAACCTTTTTTAAGAATCACAATGGATGGTAAGAAGTATATTTTACAGTACGACATAGCAAAAACAAAACCCTTTTACTGTAAGCAATACATTTGGGTAGACTATTTTCTAGACTATTAAAAACAGTGATTCTAAACAGCAAAACTGATGTAAAATCCACTACAGGGTCACAATGAAAATCAAATCACTGCTTTGAACTAATATAAAGAAGGATTTGAGGGAGTTACAAGATAATACTTCAAAGCTTTATGGTCCAATAGCATGGAGTATTCTACTATAATGAAGAGGAGAAGGAAGAGCACAGCTTCTACATGTATATAGCGTCTAACACTTTTGCTTTAAAAACTGAGGTGGAAAAAATGTCAGTTAAATTACAAAATGGTGAAAGCACTAACTTAAGGGAGTAAAAATTATACTTAAGTATAATAATTTAAGGATACATACTGAAATTTCTAGGCCAAACATAAAACAAAAGAGAATAAATGTGAATTAAAGGAAAATGGCTTTTGTTTCTTGGTAATGAAGGGAGCAACAGAGATTTAATAAGGCTATGCATTGAGGACAGCTGTGTCTTCTTTCAAGAAAAGGAAGAACTCAGGCTTCTGGGAAAATGCTGACCTAGCAAATAAACATTTTAGATTAAAAAGAAAAAATTAGACTCTCTGGGTCATGAGAAGAACCCATTTGGATTCCCATACGTAGAACAGAGGTCAGTCTAGGAGACAAAATGGATGGTTACTGACGTTCTAGGAAGATAGCACAAAAAATAGCTCCTTGTGACCATCCTGGTAGTTACACTAAAAAGTAAGAATGTAAGACCTTCTAATACCAGATCCTATAGTACAGACACCCATTGGGATAAAAACATTAATAACACAACGAATTTGTAGTGACTAATTACAAGCATTAATAAACAGATTTATGTTTCGAAAGAAAGTGCTGAATTCTAAGCAAAATAATTAAAGGCATCATCATTCTTTCCAACTTTCCTGCCCAGAGAGATTTAAAACCCCCAAAGGAAAATAAACCTGAACCCAAATACAATTTATTATTAATGGTCTTTCAAATTTCCTGGTAAGTTCTTTACAATTTATCATGACTTTGACATTTTTCAAGCTTTCATTTGTACTAACACTAAGATATTATCTTTACAAGTATACAATCTCAAGTAAATGGGTTAGTCTGTCAAAATAACAAGCCTGCTGAAGGCACTGCTATATGATAACAAGAATCCTACTTCTCAAACAAAAGTCTAAAAAGTCAGGGATAGAGCATGGTTATTTTAATTAACTATAGAATGATAAAAATTCAGAAAATTCCAAATTATGAAGCAGACTCTGTAAACTAGCAAGAACTTTCCCACAGTTGATGAGATTATGTAATTTTAGTATGAAGGTACTTTTAAGCAAGTACAGTGGAGATTGGAAATTTTACCCCCTTTTTTTTATGAGAAAGTAAGAGCATAATAAAAACACAATATATACATTTTTACCTCTCCCAATGAGAAATAATGACGTGGAATTTGAGAATCAGGGTAAATATTCTCTAGGTACCAAGAGAAAGGTTTGCATTGTAGTTTGTGTCTCAGACCAAGTCTTGACGATATATCTCCATAATCTACCTTTGTAACACCTGTTGAAAGTAATAATTAATCTCGAATTATTAGTATTCTATTGAGTAGTACACACTGATTTACATGTTTATTTTAACAAAATAACTGGAAAGGAAAAGTATTATCATTTGGGTGATGTATATACATCACTGTATGTTGTATATACTGTACCACATACTGGTGGTATACTATGAATCCACTTTCATGACATGAAACAAAGAAAAGCTGTTCAAATGTCATTCAATATTTCAAAGCAGAATTTATGTGAGAATAAAATATATATTAATACTATTACATGTAAACATATGTTAAGGCCAATATACACACACACAAATCAAGATTTATTTTGTTTAAATATTAAACAGGACAATTATCTCCAATCATGTTTCTCTCATACAACTCACTCAATTGAGCACACTGCCACTAGATAGTTTTGCAGTAACTGGAATATGAGGACAAGACAGTAACAATGTTGGGCAGATGCATAACTGATGAAACAGCAGTTCCTACGAACTCTGAGGAACACAGAAAAGCCCCTTGAAGCATGCTGTAATGCTCTGTGTTGGCCTTATGACACTTGATGAAAGCCTTGATGATGGCATCTAAGGCCTGCTTAAGGAGAATGCTCATGATCCACTGCTAAAACAGTAGCTTTTCTTTGTTGAATGAAAAAGTCAAGAATCCAGAAAGTCACAAAAGCCAGGAAAACATCTGAAAATTAACATGAAACCTTGTAGAAATGACAAATACTGAGGTTAGGTGTAAAGAACAAAAAGCATGGGTAACACCTCGGCTAGTAACACTGAACTACATTATTTAGCAGTATTGCTCAGGATATATTGGGCATTCTGCCAAGCACTTTCTGTACTGTGTTTTCATTACTTCTTACAATGACCTTATGAGGCCAGTGTTCACTTCTGATCAAGCTTTGCTTACACCCTTCTTGCCTCTCCTCAGAATACATCAGATTCAAGGACAACAAAGGTACAGCCTTGTATTTCTAATGCAAAATAAACTAACCTGGTGAAATTATATAGAAGAAATTCTTGAATTCATCCATCCACACTTCTGCAAGTCGTCTGTTATTTTTATTGATGATCTGCCCCGTGCCTCCTGGAAATGTATAAGGTGTTGCTTTCCGAAACACATGTCCAACATGTGAGCACGTAACAATTTCCAAAGTTCCTCCACACTGCCATATCTGAAAATAATAGCAGAGAAGGCTACACACAACACTGTCTGATATCCAGGAAAACTTTGTCTTGTTACGGCATTTTTTTTTAATTGAATAGAATAGGCTTTTATTTAAACTTAAATGGAAAACCTGTATTCACAAAAACTTTCAAAGTAGTTTCACACTACCAAATCTCAAAACAACAAAGAAGACCACATTAGATATTGATAGTTTAAAACAAACACTGTTGATATCTACTAAGTTTCATAATGGGAAATTCATAGGATCCAAGACATACTGTGGGGCTCCTACTATTTGATTACAGAGTAAATACCTCCTCAGGAACAAATGTTGCTCAAATTTTTGCTTTTGATTAAAACCAGAAGTAGATTAAAATACAGGAAAGACAGGCTGAAGGCTAAATATAGAAAAGACAAAATATAGAGCAGCATTTTTCTAAATGCAGACTATGACTCATAAGAGGATCATAAATTCAAATTGCTAAATTGTGACCAGTCCTTGTTAATGAGAACATCTATCTCATGAAATGTTCAATTTCAGTGGGTATGTATGTACAAAGTATTTCATAATGTGGTTCATAGCTTAAAAAAATATATAATGAAGGAATATTCATCCAGATACTTTTCTGTCTCCTGTCTCAAACCTGTGCCACAGCTTGTACATTAAACAGAATCTAGAAGTCTAAACAAGAACCATCATGACTTTTTCAGTAAGACGGACAGCATGTTTTGTTGTATGTATTTATTAGAATACTGAAAAGGAGCATAAGAAAGATGTACCAAGGATGGTTTTATATCCTTAATTTAATATAATCCTTCTCCTCCCTTCAAAATATATTTTTCCCCTTAAAATTAAAAATCTCATAGCTATTTGCAATTAAAATTGCATTTTGAAAAAAGTTTTGATTTTGTTAAATATTTAGCTCAAGTTTTGCCAGGATCATAAAATGTTAGAACTAGACAGGATTCACTGGGAATGAGCTTACTGACTCAGATGACAATACACTTCTGTGTGGTTTTTACCATTAGAAGCTATACATCAGAAATTGACTAGGAAAGAATAAATGGTGTCATCTAAAGACATGGATTTTTAAAGCCAGGCATAGTGGTGATACCTGCTGGTAATCCTAACACTCTGCAAGGTTAAAGCAGGAGGATCACAAGCTTGAGCCCAGACTAGGCAATTTAGCAAGACCTTGAGACAAAAAGGGCTAGTGGTGTAGTTCTGTGTGAAGACCCTGTGTTCAATCCTCAGTACCACAAAAAAGGTGGAAAAAAATGCTGATTTTAGTGAACACGAAATGCAAAGGTTTTTATATAAGATCAAGTGAGTTGAATTAATTTAAAGCCATTTCAGAATTGTTTTGCCTTTTTTTAAATGAACAGTTATAAAGCTGCTAAAATGACATGGTTTTATATGAAATAATTTTCAAATCAAACAAAAAACATATCAGGGGATGTGAAATTATGATTTTGCCAGTTAAGTTCCAGAGTAGCATATATAAACCACATATTAGTTTTTGTTTATTCTTTTAAGCTTGAATTACTTCATTGAAAATAACAGAAATGAAAACCAAGTAGGGAATCTTGTATACATTTTATAGGTAGACTATTAAGATAACTGGATTGTTTGCTTATACAGTTTATAATCGGCCCTTAATAGCATCACCAAACTTTTTATGGGCCAAGGGCTCTAGAGTAGGATTAAACACATATTAAATTTTCATTTTTTATTTAGAGACAATATGAATAATTAAAGCATATTTATGTTTGAGAGTAAATAAGACTTACCCTGAAAGAAATTTCTAGATTTTCTCCTCCCCAAATATCCATTCCCGCATCATATGTTCCAATTTCCTCAAAGTAATCTCTGTCTATTGAAAAAAGGCCTCCTGCCATTGTAGGTGTTCTGAAATACAATAATAATACAGTATTATTAATTCTAATGATTCAAAATTTACAACTCATTTTTGTTTTTAAAAGTACTATAGTTTTATTACCTTTTTTTTTTTTTTTTACTACAGAATGATGTTTCTTCTTATACTCTTCAGAAACCTTTACAGGGACCCAGGGGCTTTCTAGGCCAGATTTGACATGCACTCTGGGCATGCTGACTGGCAGATTCACTGTCCCTGCCACAGATTTTGCCAGGTCATGTCCTTCTACCAAAGTCCTAAAGATATTTCTTGTCTTTAGTATCTTTCTTAGTCCTCAGTTCTGACTGTTTTTCCACCTTAAATTGAAGCTATTCTTTATAATCTTCTCCACCTGATTGTGTACCCACTCCATAGTTTCTACTAACTACAAAGGCAGTTAACTGTATTAACCAACTAGACTCAGGTTAGTGTTAACATGCCAGGTTCTAAAGGGTAGAAAGTACTGCAAAGATGTGAAAGTGAACAGAGTGAAAATAATGAAGTCTTTTTCTTATACTTAGTTTCTACTTCTTTCAAGTAAAGGAGGAGATGAAGTATAGAATAAAATCAACACATTTCCGTAAAGATCACCATCCTGAAAGGAGCCCAATTCATCAAAACATGGCCCAGATACACTAAGGGGTGAGCTGGGAAAGGGAAAAGGTGGGATTAAGCAGATAAATTACAATAAAGGAAGATTTATTTGCTTATTTGTTTATTTATTTTTTTCTTCCAGACAGGGTCTCGCTATGTACTTCAGCCTGGTTTTGAGTTCACTATGTAGTTCACGCTGGCCTCACACTCACAATGATCCTATTTGCCTCTCGGTATGCTGGGATTACAGGTGTGGCACCATGGTGGGCATAAAGGAGGATTTAAATAAATAACTATCAGTTAATCATTTGAGTTCTATGAAGGATGAGTATGCAAAAAAACACTTTAGCTAGGAAAAACTAGGTTCTAGTTTAACTTTAAAGCCAGGCATGGTGGTTATGTCTTGGGTTGGAGGATAATATAAAGATTCTTATTTTAAAATGAACTGACCAGATGTGGTGGTACATGCCTGTAATCCCAGCACTTGGGAGGCTGAGGCAGAAGGACTGCTGTGGTAGTTAAGGCCATCCTGGGCTACATAAGTGAGTTCAAGAGTATCTTGAACTATATAGTGAGACCGTACTAAAAAAAAAAAAAAAAAAAAAAAAAAAAAAAAAAAAAAAAAAAAAAAAAAAAAAAAAAAAAAAAAAAAAAAAAAAAAAAAAAAAAAAAAAAAAAAAAAAAAAAAAAAAAAAAAAAAAAAAAAAAAAAAAAAAAAAAAAAAAACCAAAAAAAAAAAAAAAACACACAAAAACTGATCACTTCTATAACACTAGAATGTCCAAGCCCTGCTTATAATAGCAGTACTGACCTTTCTACTGTAAATAGTTTCCCCAAAAAAGATTTGGACTTATTTTGATTTTAGAAGAAAAAAAGAATGGGAAGGGGTTAATATTGTAGAAGTCAAAGGAAGAAGGCTAACATTTAGAATTACTGTCTATTACAGGGCATTCTTGACTTTCTAAATCTTTCTATAACAGGATGTGTATTTTATCCCATTAGAGAAGACCCATAGCTTTCATCACATTTTCAGAGAAGTCTATCACCTTCAAAATATTCAAGAATCCTTGATTTAGACTGAACATCTACAAAGAGGGAAAGTCCACTGCATTGTTAAGCACTCACGCTGGCTTGGGAAAAGAACACAGTGAAAAATCTTTGCAATTTTACCAGAAGTAGACTTGGATTTATGGAAAAACAGACCTGAGAAACTCAGAATAGGAGAAAGAGACAACCTGTTTCTGAAGGAACTGGAGGAACTCTTAATTACTATAGAAGAAGCAGGTGAATGCGATTGGGATAAAAATCCTAGGATGGCACAGAAGGCTCAAAGGTTTCAATTTCATGTCCTGACAGCATGAAGATCATTATCTCCTTATTATATATGATCTCCCTGTTATATGTTGAAGTGTGGAACGAAAGAAAAATCAGAAAATACATTAAGAAAATTCTTTTTGTATTTTATGCTATTTCTAGTTATTTTTACATTTCAAGCTTTTCTAACCACACTAGTCTGAATATAACTGTTATATTTTAGCTAAGAGACCCAGTTTTCGGTAATATTTTCACATACTGACACAATGCTTTCATGCCTACTGTTCCATTTTTGGAATGGCACATAACAATGGAACATAATGAAAATTTTCTTCTTCAAATTCTTGTTTCTTGAATTTTTCTAGGTAATAATATATATGAGTTTCATGCAAAAATGCAAAAACCCGCAACATTTGGCATACATGAGTTAAGCAGCAGTTTGCTTGATTTAAGCTACATATTATCTTTACCGAATTAAAATAGAGATTAGATTTACACATTAGGAAAATGTTTGCATAGTGATGATAAAAGGTATGTGTGCTGTCATCATTTTTTGTGTACACATTTGTAGAATGAAAAATTGATTTTATTAAATAAGAGGAAAAATTCCTCTTTAAAATACTTATATATACTCATATGATTAGATCAATTTGCATATCTATATCTGGTAATCTAAGCACTCTTTTTTTAAAATTTCTTTTCATATTTCTTTTTTTTTATTTAAGCGAAGAAAAAAAGACATATATAACAAAGACAACAAGCAAAAGAGATAAACAAACGACTAGAGTAAAAGCACAACAGTAACATTGCAGGTTTACAAAACAGGATGACAGAAACTTGACAATGGTTGCAATATTGCGTATCACTATCTTTAAAATGGTTACTTACATTAACAGATATAGACATATAAAATTGACTTAATCATATGAGTATTAATTGTTCTTTCTCAATAACGAATACATTCAGCAGTGTGTTCATTTTAGTTATCTTACATATACGTATATACAACTCTTGAAGACAACAATTTGCAATATTACAACCATTGTTAAATTCCTATCATCTTGTTTTGAAAGCGTATATTATTGTTTTGGGTTTTTTGTTGTTCTTGTAGTCATGCGTATGTCTCTTGTTTTTTGTTTTTCTTGTGCTTTTTCTCTTTAAAATAAAAAAATAATAAACTACTGATAGATGTGCAATATGGTTCTTAATTACATATAAGCTGGCTACACAACTGTTTCATGCTTCTCAAAATACACTCATGATTTCCAAAGTGTCATTACAATGCTCTGCCAAAAGTACTTTATGGAAAGTGCAAACTAATTACCTCACAGGAAGAGTTCGATCACCTTTCCTTCTGTCCATTTCTCTTTGGGGAACAGGGTACCAGCGAAAATTGAGTTTCCAATTGAATCCACCATACGTCATATCAGAGCCTGCCATATACTCAAAAGTATCATCGCTGATCACATCAATGATGGGACATACCACTGTTCTCCTAATACCATAAAAGCAAAATTTTAAATCTTTTAAAAATGTCCTTGTTTACTGTAACATTTGTGTAAGTTATATGCCGTGTTTTTAAAATAAAAAAACTGATTCTCTCATATTAAAAATAATGGTGAAAAAATTTCCTGTTACAGCCTACACCAAGGCATCAGCCTTCTTTCCACTTGGATTATCTTTCAATGCATTTCGATAGTTTTGTATTTCAAAAGCTGGGTGTGGTGGCACACGCATGCAATCCCAGCATTCCAGAGGTAAGGCAGGAGGACTGCAAATTTGAGGCTACCTTGGACTACACAGCAAGTTCAAGGCTGACCTAGATTACATAGGGAAACACTGTCTCAAGAAAAAAAAATTTAAGTAGTTTTATATTTTGTGCATCTTTTGATAAATACATTCCTAAGTACATATGGTCTATGTTTTCTACTGGTGTTATAAATGGTATCCTTTTACATTATATATTTTAATCTTTGTTGGCATGGAGAAGAGAGTTTCTTTTTCTATAGTGATCTCACATTTGGCAACACTGCTAAATTTTTATTATTTGTGTATAATTATTTTTCTTCAAAGGCAAGCATTATCTTCTGCAACTGACATTTGTTTTGTTTTCCTTTACAGTAATACTCTTTCATTCCCTCATTGTATCACTCACTACAAGGCAAAGATTTCTAATGATACTAACAGTGGTGATTCTGAACTTTATTTTTGAGGGGTTATCTTGTTCAATATCTTTTTAGGAATGCTCTCAACATTCTCCCACTTATACAGTATCTGCTTGCTGAGGTATTCCCTATCCGGAAGCTATTCTTCCTCTGATCAGTAAATTTTCATTCTATAAAAATTTACTAAGTATTTTCTAATAATAAATGGATGTTAAATTTTAGTGAACACATTTTTCTGTATCTATGGAAGTAATCACGTATTTATAATCACAGTTTTAAAAGTACGCTAATAGAGTATACTATATAAATTAATATTTATTCACTTATTTTTGCTATTTTGTTTTGTGTTCATGGACGGAACCCAGGGCCTTGACACATGCTAGGCAAGCACTCTATCACTAAGCTACATCCCCAGCCCCTTTCAAAGAAATTTTTTAAAAAAATTTGAGACAGGGTCTTGTTAAACTGCCTAAGCTAGCCTCCAACTTGCAATCCTCCTGCTTCAGTCTCCTGAATAGTTGAGATTACAGGTGTGCCTGGCTCATGAATGGGTTTTGTAATATTAGATTAAATTAATTAGTCATGACAAGTTTTACACATTTATACAAATATTTTATATACATGTCACACACACTGCTGAATTCAGTTTGCTGATACAGTAAGATTTTTGTACTAGCATTCATTAATGAGTTTGGGTTATAGTTTTTTTTCTGATTTTTTTCTATAAGTCTATGCTAGACTCACAGAAAATTTGGTTGTTTCCCATTTTTTCCCATATTCTGTTTACAATCCTTATGGGAATTATTTTCCTCCTTCCATCCCACCCCAAAGTTGAGGCATTCAAGTTTTCTTTGATATGGTCAGATCTACTTTTCACTCTCACTTACAGATATAGATTTTACTGGTATTATTAATATTCCTGTATTAGGCAGGACCTTGACTTTGTCTTCTATCCTCTCATCTTGTTCACCTATCAAGGAAAAAGCTTAGTGTTTCCAGAATTCAGTGTAATTCTCACAGGTGAAAGATGACTTTAGTATCTGTACTGCTCATCTGCACTCATTTTGAGACCTGCAAATTTTTAACTTTTGTGACAACTCAAGCATTTAAAAACCTCTATTTTATCCAGCACTTTAGCTTTCTCAGTTGAAACAAGTTATTCAGGATGTCTAATCTACCACAAAGCCCACACTGGAAGTCACTATGTTATTTTAGTCAATTCCCTTCTATGCTGTCATCATCTCACATTGCTCTCTATTGGTTCAGGCTCCTGTGTCTAAAGGGTATATATTATCTTTGTGCAAACAATTATTTCCTAAAGTAAGTCATCTATTATTTACAGAAAACAATTCCTTCTGGGCAATGTTCTCTTTCCTAAAGCTGCTAGATCCTCCCTCTAGTTAATAGTGGTTTTATGTATTCATTTTCAAAACGGGGAGAGATACAGTTCAGCATTTGCTAACAAGTAGAATATAAACAGTGGCCTTAATTCTCTCCATTTTTCACTTGGGTAGTAAAAGTTTGTCCTATCAGTCAATCTAGGATAAACTAAAATTTAAACCTAATATTGACACAGAGAGCTGATAACTCAAATTGCAATGATAAGCAGAAATTCAACTAATATAGGTTTGGCTGACTTAAGTGCCTCCTCTGAAACCTAAGAACTAAGAGCCAGGCAACAGGTAATTCTTTGGAAAATGTACATGAAAGGCTATACAGGCATGCACTGTACCAATGCTCTTGCCGTATTATCTAAGATTATAGTACTTTACTATACACAGTTAATTATTTGAGGATGTACTTGTCTTCTGTCCCTTCTAGTTTTTGGTTTGCTGTAAGTTGAAGCCTACAGACCTGACAAAGATGGAGATGAGATAACCCGTCTGTCCCAGTGTTAGCATTAGAGGTCAAGTAAAGGTTTCATCCTGCTTTTTTTGAGTTTCCTGCCCAGCCGTTCTGTTCCTGTTTGGTGAAGAGAGTGTATAGTATATATTCTAACAACATGCTTCCCAGTCCATCTTCATTAACATGACCATTTTAAAACTGTCCTGCAAGACCTTAGCATGTGGTCTTCTTCACATTTTATTAACAGTACTTTTTAGGGCACTTTATAGGCAACCTGAAAGGAAATTATTTTTTGTACTTCTTTTAAAATACCAAATTTTACAACTCACCATTAAATTGAGAACAAACTTACAAATTCCAGAAAATTACCTGTCATGTTTGATCCTGGCTAAGAGAGGCTCTAGCCATCCCACTGTACACTCACAATGGGCATCTAAGAAGGTGATCACTTGGCCTTTGGAAACAGCAGCTCCTTTCAATCTCGCTCTGATCAATCCAGAACGCTGTTCCATTCGAATTACATGAACTGGCACTTTTAGTTTTTTCACATAACTCTCTAGAGGTCTTTTTAAAAAATCTGAAAAATTAGTAAAACAAAACATAAAAACAAGAGTGAACTAGTATTACCCAGATGTAAAGCAATTTTGATGTGCAATTTTTTTTTAAAACAGGGTCTCACTTTGTATTGCAGGGAGGCCATGAACTTGCTATGTAGCCTAAATTGGCCTCAAACTCCCAATGATCCTCCTGCCTCAGTCTCCCAAGTGCTGGGATTATAGCCATATGCTACCACACAAGGTTGATACGTAATCATTTCTTTAACATATTTATCAAGTACTTCTAGTGCCACACAAATGCATTTCATCAGAGAAGTCTTTTCATTTTTTTGACAGCATGAACTAGAGCTGTCTCTATTTTATTACATGTGGAACTAGGAGAACATCTTTGGCTCAGGCATCCCCATGAGTAGGAGGTCACCACACTTCTCAAACTCTCTGTCAGGCCTGATACTTCTTTTTTTAATTGTGCTTAAGGATCAGCAACAGAAAAAAGCAGTTCAAGAACATTAAATCCAGACCTCCACAGAGAGAAGAAACAGAATATACCACAGGTGTTACAGTTCTGAAAATTATAAGATTTCTTCAGACACAAAAAAAAATTGTCTGCTGATCATCAGAGTCTTTGACTACCCAGTTCTTTTATCAGGAATCAGGAAGTGAGGTCAAGCTGAGAAGAGAAGCTAGAAGAAAGATCTTCAACAGACAAATAGGTCCAATGAAAAAACTTCAAAAGAGGGAAAGGTAATTAAAAACGGGGGTAGGAAGGAGGGAAAAGGAAAATTATCCTGCAGAGGTCAGGTAAGGTTATGCCCATAAAGTAAGGAAGTCCCAGCTTCAAAGTTCACAAGTGACTTTATTTGACTCTGTCTCTTCTTTTTTTTTTTTTTTTTTTTGTGGCACTGGGGATCAAACTTACAACCTTGCGTCTTCCAGGCAGGTGCTTAAGCTGCTTAGCCAAACTCCCAGCCACAAGTGACTTTAAAAAGCAGTAGAAAATGTGCAACATACTCAAAGTAGAGAGAAAAGATCTTTTGGACCAAGTTATTCTGTAGAATTTATGGCAGAGAAGCTACAGATGGTGATATGGCCAAATATCTTTCCAGTTATTCCCCACACAATAGGCATGAGGATAATCTCCCTAGGGTAGAAAATACTTGAGATGGAACTACTAGAATTCCTATGACTAACTCTGTCCAATAGGAGTTTAGTGATTCACAGAAGTCAGGCTGTGTGTATTAAAGGACTCTTCCAATACTAAAAGTAGGAATCCAAAGTACTTCCTCTATGGTGGGATGGGAAGGTCAAACGGGAGTGAAATAATTCTTGCCTGTTTGGTAAGATCAGGGTGGGTCAACAATGAAATAATCAGGAATGTGAAACCTGTGAAAGATAGTAAGGTCTGTAAGTCCCATCACACTAGATTACTAACAATTTCCATTTCTGCTAACAAATTTCCAAGTATTTGGGCTACAGAGAATAGATAAAAAACAAACAAACAAACAAATTATCATTTTATGAACTAAACCTCAAGGTCAGAAAGACCTAAGTAGATTCTGAGTAAAAAGGTAGGTGTACCCATGGGAAAACAGAAAAAGAAAAAAAGGTGTGAGCAGTATCAATTTCAGAGAAAGCACCATTTTGCAGTAGCAGCTAACATTCTGTGACTATTTTTTTAGCACAATGCTAGTTACAGATTTATTTCACTTAATTCTCACAACCACCTCGTAAAGTTAAGTGTGATTATGCATACTTTAGAAATGAAAATCTAAGGCCCAGAATGTTACATGAATTTGATCAAGGTAACATGGTTTGTTAAGGGCCAGAACTCAAAATTCAATCTGAAGTTTGCCTGATTTCAAATCCCACCTTAAATAATCACAGCAAGAAAATCCTTAGAGGGAACTCTAGAGAGAACAATTCAGGATTACAGAAACACCTGATCTGATATAAATTTATACTTTATGTTGGAAACTGACCAAATCTCATGTGGTAGAGATATACTCTAGTACCTTAGTTAAGTCAAAGTTGACATATAATAAGCAATGTTTCTCCTAATAAGTTTTAAAAAAATATTAGATTAAAATGCTCCTTAAATATCAAAGCAATTTAATCTTCAAATCCTACATCTTTAAAAGTTGTTCTACTTTATCTTGTCTATGAACAAAATAAAAAATGCAGGATTCTGTGATATGACAGCTCCAAAAACTTGTTACTTTACAAACTTTCTTGGCACCTTTGTGGATTTCATGCAGTAAGGCTAAGAAATGCGTCTTCCTTTCAGTTGATATAGACTTAAGGGGCTGATGGCTGGGTAGGAAAGCAGGAACTATTAAGCCTCATTCTACAAAAACAAAGCCAAGAGAAAAGATTATAGTTAGAAAGTACTATTTCACTTAAAAACGAGGGTGAATCTTAATTTTAAGAATGTCTTTATAACTACTGTCCTACATATGGAGCCCTGAGGATTCATCAGGAAGCATCAGGTTGTCAAGAGTGTGAGAACGTCAGGAAAAATTTCACTGTTCAAACATCTAAAAAATATTAGCTAGAGCTCTAAAGTGCAGTAGGAAGTGCAAGGAATTTAGGGTCTAGTAAATCTGGCTCTAATTTACCTTCCTTCTGTGTAAAACAAGAAAAACACAGACACAGTCATCTCAGATTAGAAATAGTAGAGAAGTGCTAAGTCTTAAGATAACCTTCTGAGGCTATAGTCATATAACTTCAGACATGAACTATTGATTAATTTAGACCCTAACTTTGATACAGATTTTATAACAATAAAGTTTCAACAGAGGCCATCAGAAGTAAGATACATACCGGTTAAGAAGTCAAGCCCTGGGTTTATCGTTCATGGTTAACTCTCATTTTGCTCATCAATAAAACAGAAACTTGCAGAATTTACCTCACACTTCTTTAATAGCATTACTCAAGTTACTTGTAAAATCAAGTATCCTGAGACCATGAACAGATTACTCATGCTGTACACTCTAACTAGAAAGCATACACAGAGAAGTAGTAAATGTCAAGATTAAATGGTGTTAGATCATTCATTCATTCAATAGTCTGTTTACTATGTAACAGGCACTGTGGGCACCGAGGAGATAGATAATAGTGAGTTAATGGCCCTAATGGAGGGGTTTAGTCTAGTAAGTGAAGATAGACATTAAACAGGTCAATAACTGAAATCCCAATGGATACTGTGACAAAGCAGAGTGTATCAAGAAGTGTGAAGAGGAACATGGTAGGTCTAGGGAGGTGAAGGAATCCCTCTCTAAATCAGTAACATTTGAGATGAACTCTGAGCCTGATTAGACATTAACTATGCTGCAGATGGTAGAAGAACATTCCCTAGAGGACAATGTTCTAGGAGCAAGAACAGTACCCACACACGTGATGGTCCTGAGGTAGAAGAGAGGACATTTTCAATAAATTCAAAGAAAACAATGGACAAAAGACAGAAATGTGGGAATGAGGTGGCTGGGAATGGACTGAGATGTGACTAGAGATGCTGGATGGAGTCAGTTATGAAGGCTTTAATCAGAGAGGTTAAATCATCATGTTTGCAAGTAACTCTCTACGTACTGTGGTGGACAGATAGAAGACGTGAAACTGTGAGCAGGGAGACAGATTGGTTAGCTTATTTCACCAGTTGAGGTGAGAAATAATGGTGACCTGTATATATCTCAAATCCCACCTTAAATATCTCATGAATGCAGACTTACAGAGCTAGATAAATGTAAAGTACGTGCTCTGGTTCCTCCGCCCAACAATTACCATTTAAACAATGTTGCCAAAGAAAATGTTAAATAATTCTCAATCTGGGTAGCAAGTCTGCAATTTTAACTACAGGAGATAATAGAGTGATTCCCAGATCCAAGAAATGGGAACCTGGATTCTTGAGGACTTCTAGGCCAAAAAAAACCAAAAAAATCAGTCCCCTGATGATGCACTCTGGGGTAGCACTCAGGGGACCCTGTCCAGCGACTAAGTACCTTAGGCAGAGCAACACAGTAGATATCTGCCCCCACCACTTTTCTTTCACAGATTTATACAAGGTGGAGATTAAGGTCTGCACAGGAAAAGGAGGACAGCTATTTTACGTAACTGTCTTTGTCACTTGTGGCTATATACATGTCTAGTGAGGCCATAGCCTACAAAAAGTTACCATTTACACAGGAAAAAAAAAAAAAACTGAGGGAGGAAATGGAAAAATAATTCATTTTATTTATGAAAACCATCTTCCCTTGAGGAATATTTAATTTAGTAAATATCAACACAGAAGTAAACCAAATTAAAAAAATCTCTTGTAAATGTCTCTACAGTTATATGCTACATAAGGATATTTTGGTCAACAATGGACAGCATGTATGTACATAAGATTTTGTATCTTTCATCCTGTACAAAAATCAACTCAAAATGGGTCAAAAACCTATGTATAAAACCCGTATCTTTGAAACTGACAGAAGAAAAGAGGAACACTTGAAGCCACAGGCTTGGGTACAGACATCCTGAAGAGGACTCCGACAGCAGAGGAAATCACCAAGAATCAACAAATGGGACATATCAAATTGAAGTTTCTTCACAGCAAGGGAAACAACAGCATGAAAAGACAGCCTACAGAATTAGAGAAAATCTTTGCCAGCCACTCTTCTTCTTCTTCCTTTTTATGGGGGGAAATGTGTTTTTGAGACAGGGACGCACTATGAAGTCCAGGCTGGCCTCAAACTTGCAACAATCAGGGCTGGGGATACAGCTCAGCAGCACAAGCACATGCCTGGCAAGCATATGGTCCTGAGTTCGATTCCTGGTACAAAAACAAAAACAAAAAAACTTGCAGCAATCCTCCTGCCTCAGCCTCCTGAGTACTGGGAGTATAGCTGTGTGCCACTATACCTGGCACCAGCAACTCTCCTAGCAGAGGGGTAATGTACAGAATACATAAAGGACTCAAAAAATTTAACACCAAAAAATCAGTGTAACACTAAATACTGAGAAATGAACAGATACTTCTCAAAAGAAGTACAAATGCCCAATAAGCATATGAAAAATGCTATCTTTAGCTATTAGGGAAATGAAAAATCAAAACTACCTTGAGATTCCATCTGACCTCAGTCAGAATGGCTACCATCAAGAACACAAACAATAAATGCCCTCAGGGATATGGAGAAATAAGAACCTTTCTACTGCTGGAGGGAATATAAGTTGGTATAACCACTATGGAAATCAGTATGGAGGCTCCTAAAAAAACTAAAAATACAACTACTATTTGATCCAGCTATACTACTTCTTGGTAGAGATCTGAAGGATATATCTAAAGTCAGTATACTATAGGGATACTTGCATACCCATGTTTATTGCAGCATAATTCACAATAGCCAAGATACTGAACCAGTCTGGGTGCCCTTGATAGATGAATGGATGAAAGATATATTACTTGGTAGTGAAAAAGAAAATTTTGTCATCTGCAGGCAGATGGATGTATCTCGAGACACTGAATTACATATTACATAATTTGTATGTCTTGTGTGATTATAAATTATTTCTTTAATTAGGTTATGCACTTGAGAAAGGAGAACTCTATGTTTTTCTTCATTTGTATCCGTACAGAATGATGAAATAACAAACTTAAATTATCAACACAAATTGCTCCAAATGATATATGATATGACTAAACCTACTGTTGAATGCACATATTTAGTGTGGGAGTAGGAAGAAGAGGTGTAATACTTAAGCCATCTTAGCAGATACAATGACAGGACAGACAAAAAAGTTGAAGATGCTAATAAAAGAGGTTGAAATGATGGATCATACAGTTTAATGATGGTCAAGGAAGGAAGAAAAGGTACTTCTTTGCAATTCTCTCCAAATTTTTCTTAAGTGAACAGAAGAATATGGGAGGAACACATTATGCCAATGCTTCCTAAAGTTGTACTACAGAAAAAAATTGGGAAATGCTGGATTTCTGAGTTTAACAAGCATCTTTACTGATGGACTAAATCTTTTTAATAGCACTGTATAGTGTGAAATCTCCAAGAAGAATTTAGAATAATTAGAGCCAGCCCAAGGCATGTTTGAGTAATATCTTTTCCCAAAAGTGTTTCATGAAACAGGTTATGACATTGTAAGTTTGTGAAAAATTCTGATTCTTGTAAGGATATCTGAGAAAAAGTCACTGTAGAGATGGTTACGTCAGAGTCACATAACAGCTGTCTTTATCTTTTCATGCCCTGACCTATGAAAGATTCTTGAAACTCACAAATGAAGATAATAGGAAAAGTTTAGAAGATATGGAGAACTAAGGTTCTTTCATTTTAGAGTTCATTTTTTTACCAAAGATACTGTACTTCCTGCTATACAAAGAACTAAATTTCTGCATGGCTATAAGTAGGATGTAGTCTTTTTCTGCTAACTCAAGGATACAGCTTCTCACAGAAGAAATTCTAACAAAATTATGTGAGTTTTTTTTAACTGTTCTACATAAACATTTATATTATAAAGCATTATTTCTTTCCAAAATAAGATTAAGATAAGATATAAATTAAATATTAATTGAAGTAGTATTTTAAGTTTTACAACAGTATACTTTTCCACATGTGGATGAGTCCAAATGCCACAAATATTTTTAGGATACATTAAAATACGTAAAATATTATTAGATTAAAAATTACAGTGACTATATTTTAAACTGTTAGTGACAAAAGGTGTAGTATGTTATTGGAATTAATATTTAAAATTTACCTCTTTCACTGGCATCATCTACTAGAACAATTTCTTCTACCATGTGTCTTGGTGAGCGATTAATGACACTATGAACAGTTCGAAGAAGTGTGCTCCAAGCCTCATTGTGGAAAACAATCACCACGCTTGTTGTTGGAAGATTATCCGGATACACCTTTGTTTTACACCTAGAGACAAAGCAAATGGCTTTATAAAAAGTGACTGTTAAGACACATAATGAATATGGATTAGAATGGATGCTAGAACAGTAACAACTGTTTGCTCAAGGGGTTAAGATTCTTACTTCCTTGTCATTTATTTAAATTTTGGATGATCTTCTTTGTTCAATAAATAGTACTAAAAGTAATATATTTAAATTTAAATTATTTTAACGATGTCACTTTAATGTATTCCTAAAATAAGGCAGTTCTTCCTGATGAATGTTTTTGGTTGATTTAATTTAATGGAGAATAAACTAAGGCTACATTACTTCCAAACTGAATGTCTATCAAGATTTCAATTAGACCAAAAAAAAAAAAAGAAAAAAAAGAAAAAAAGATCAGAGCCATTAGGAGTACACAGCTAAGGACAGGGACAAGTGTGGAAGCAGCAGGGCCTGACTGGAGATTCAGAAGTTCAGGTTCTGCTGACCAAACTCTGGATAATTAAATATCAATACGTAACTCATTTACTACTAACAACACCTACATGCTATCACCAGAAAGACCAAACACACCTGAAATATAGTCACACAAAATAAACACTAAGTTGTATGCTTCAAGTGCTTGTTTAGGTAACATGGTCTCTTCTTTCAAAACTGTTGGCTAGAATACAGGTTAGACTACAAACAATTTTTTTTTTTTTTGGTGGCACCGGCGATTGAACTCATAACCTTGCACCTGTCAGGGCAGGCGCTTAAGCCACTGAGCCAAACTCCTGGCCCTTAGACTACAAACCGTTAGAGAACAATAACAACAGCAAGCAATTAGGTAGCAAAGGGCACATTTTATAACATAAATCTCCTAACGAGTGTGTCTATAACTCCTTTAGGTATTATAATTGTAATAGCCACAGTAGTCTTTTTTCTTTTTTTCCCTGCTCTTTCACACTCTCAAACCTTGTGACCCCCAAAATGGACAAAAGGAAGAAGGGGGAGGAAATGAGCAAAACACCAACCAAAACCCTCCTCTGAAGTTTCTATAACAACCTTACTTATGGAACACTTCACTGCAGAGCTATTCACTGGCAACTGGAACAAAAGAATAACAGGAAGGGAAAAAAGATAACATGGTAAAGGGGTTTAAAGGAAAGACACAGGAGAGGTCACTATAGGTCCCCTATACACCGTTTCCTCCTCTCTCACAGAGAAAAAGAAGAAACTAATGGCTTCCACTGTCCATCATGATGAGCCCTTCCATCCTCTTCACCATTCCCAAGACACCCTGCCCCTTCACAGCATGGTCTCCACCTCCTATTGCCCATATCCCTACCATCTAGCCACCAGACCCAGGAGACCTGCAGCCTCACTGCTGCTTCACTCTCACACCCCTTACCCTATGTCTACTCCAAGATCCAACAGAAGGCCCACACAGCCTTCTACCTGCTCTACAGTTCCTCCTTCCACATATGGGCTAAAAGGGGGAGACCCAAAAGAGCAGCTGCCTAGGATGTAAGAAACAAAATGTGTTCTTAAAATTCCAAATAATATATTTTTGTTTGTTTTGAAACAGGGTCTTGCTATGTAGCCCAGGCTCATTTTGAACTCTCTATGTAGACCAGGTTGGCTTCAAATGTGTGGCAACCCTCCTGCCTCAACCTCCCAAGTGCTGGGATTACAGGTGTATGCCACCACTTTTGACTGCTAATATTATTTTTGACAAAAGTTTCCAATTAGAACTGTTACAACTGGTAGAGTGGTGCATGCCTGTAATCCTAGCTACTTGGGAGGCTGATTCAGGAGGATCACAAATTTGAGGCCCAGGCAATTTAGTGAGACCCTGTCTCAAAACCAAAACATAAAAAGGCCAGAGATGTAGCTCAGTGGTCCATTGGTTCAATCCTTAGTACCATCAAAAAACCCCAAAACAGGCCAGCCTGAACTACATAGTGAGACTCTGTCTCAAAAAATAGGGCTGGGGATTTAGCTCAGTGGCATAAGTGCCTGCCTGGCAGGTGCGAGGTTGTGAGTCTGATCCCCGGTACCAAGAAAAAAAAAATCAATGGTAAAAAAAAAACAAACGAACAAACCAAAAACCCCCGTAATTATTAACATTAAGTATATATTAAGATATTAATAATATACTTCAGATACTTCAGTGTATTTAGTGTTTTTACGGGAGAATGCATCCTGAATGCCCAGCCTGCAGACTAGCACTGGTATGCCAGAAGACTGGTCTTCAGTATGGTGGTGGTAGAAGGGAGCAGAACCTTTAAGAGGTGGGGCCAGTGGGAGTTTACTGGGGGTTCTGCTCTTAGAAGGAACTGATCTGGTCCTACTAGGACCCTGGTTAGTTGAGAAAGTTATCATAAAAGAGCAAGCCTGACTCCAAATCTCTCTGGCTTCCTGTCTTGCCATATGATCATCCCTCTCACACATGCTCCTGCTATGATGCCATCTGCCATGGTGGCCCTCACCATGCTGTACGTGGACTTTTACCCTCCAAAACTGTGAACTAAAAAAAACCTCTTTTCTTTTTAAAGTATTAACCCTCAGGGTTTTTTTTTTTTTTTTTTTGTAATGGACTAACAGAATGTGTGTGGGGGTGCATGTGTGTGTGTCTGTGTGTGTTGTAGGGGAATTCACAGGACACAGCACTGAAGATGAGTAGAAAGGCCATAGGCAGTGTTAGGAAGCCACCGTCTCCCACCCTGTCCCAACTCAGCTCTTCACACTCAGCTATGAAAAAGTGCAAATTTATGCTAATTTTTAAAAGTTACATACATGTACAGGTTTAAAACAGGGTATAGGATTAGGAGAGCAAGGGGAGAATCTTCGCTTTTTACTGAAATAAAATGTATATAACAAAACACTGACAAATCTAGTTATACAGCTGAATGAATTTCCACCAAACAAATGCATGAAATAGCATTCACCTAGTTTCCTTTGTCCCCCTTCTCTACTAAACTTTTAGCATTATAGGTAAACTCGGCCTGTTTATAAAGCAGTTCTTTTAGACCTATAATCCTATTTACATGTTTAGAAACTGAGAGCCTCCACACTTTTGTTCATGTGGGTTATATCTAGTGATATTTACCATGTTATAAATTAAGACAGATTTTAAAAATATAAGAATCCATAAACACGTAATGCATTAGCTATAAGAGATCATTCAGTCAGATGTTGTCTACACCTGTGATCCCAGCACTTAGGAGGCTGAGACAGGAGGACTGCCAAGAGTTCAAGGCCAGTCTAAACTATATAGCAAGACCTTGTCTCGAAAAAAAAAAAAAAATTCATCACTGTTACACAGTGGACCCATTATCTATTTACTGCCTCTCAGCTTTCATTACCTGCTTTGTGATAATAGACCTGGGCCCTATAAGCCACTTTCTTTTGCAGTTGGTATATTGCATACCTAAGCTCTGCCAATAAAGGGTATTGGAGGGATACTGCAGGGGGAAGAAATTTTCTTTCCTGGTTCCCTTGTCTTCAATTTGTTTTTCGCTTCTCCTAATGCACCTGCCAGTGGAGTATGGTAACCCTGAAGCATTTGATAAACTTTTCTACCATCCAGGGAGTTGTAACCAGACCTTCTCTAAAGAGTTCCACTGAGCTTCAGCAGTTTAACAGGCAGATTCTCAGTGAGTTTCCCCGGCAACCCAGCAGTGGGCTTCCCAGTCTTGGTTGCCTGCACTCTAGATAGGTGGTTCCTACTTGTCAGTACTAGCTGATTTCTTTCCCAAATGTACACATAAGTATATTTTCTACTAGTTAGCTCTGCCAACCAGTACTCATTCTAGAAGGAACTGTATACAAGGTCAATTCAAGGGAAACCATGAAACTTTTCTGCTACCCAGTGAACTGCAATGTCTGAATCCCACTCAGCTGGAGGGGACTTACTTTCCTGGACATTAGTATTTTCCAGACTGGGCTATTATGCATAATGCTGTCATCCTCACTCATGTGCATGCCTTTTGGTGACTATTTACTTCTACACTGTTGAGAAATAGGGATGAATAAGCTCATCTTTAGAAGATCCATGAAATTATTCCTTAGAAAGTTGTAACAATTCACATTCTTTCTGGCAGCGTGTTAAGACTCCAAATCAACATTTGGTTTTATGTCATTTTTCATTAAATGACTTAGGGGGGAAAGTAATTCCTCTGAGTTTTAACACATACACAGATTCACAGAAGCACCACTATCATCAGGAAATAAAACAGTTCTATCTCCTCAAAGAACTCTCTTGTTGCTAACATTTTATCGTCACACACTGCTTCTACACTTAATCTGGGGCAAACATCGGTTCTCTATTATTACAGTTTTGTCTTTTTCGAATGCCACACGAAAGGAGGCATACGGTGTATAAACTTTGAAACCCGTCTGAGATACATTCAAGAATCTGTATGTACCAATAGTTTATTATTTTTATTGCTAATTATTAATTTATGGTTTTGTTGTTCCACTTACCTGGTGTTTCCAGATTTTGGCTATTATGAACAAAATTGCTATAAACATTGACATCTAGATTTTTGTGTGAACATGTTTTTCATTTCTTCAGGGTTAATTTCCAGTAATGGGCCCACTAGATTACATAATAAACATAATCTTATTTAAAACTGCCACTTCGCCAGAGAGATTAGCATTTTGCTTTCCCACCAGAAATAGGAGAGTTCTAATTATTCCACATCTTTGTCAGTACTTTTTACTAATCTTTTATTTATCATTTAAATAGGTAGAGAGTGGTATATTGTTACAGTTTTAATTGGCATTTTCACAAAGCCTAATGTCTTCATTTGCAAATCAAACAACTTCAGATAGAATACCAAATCTTTTGCCTAACTTTTACTGTATTAATTTTTTTTATTGAACTGTGTTTAAAGTTTAAAAGTTCTTTAATATTCCGGATACAAGTTTTGTTTGCTATATGGTTTGCAAATATTTTCCTTAAGTTTAAAGCTTGTTTTTTCATTCTCTTTGTAGTGTCTTTAGCCGAGTGAGCTTAAAAAGCTGATAAAGTTCAACTTAACACTTTTTCTTTTATGAAATCATGATCTTGGTATCATATATAAATACTTTTTAACTCCAGGCCCAGAATATTTTCTCCTAAAAATTACAAATTTTTAGTTAAGATTTAGATCTATGGTTTAATTTAATTTTTATGTAACATGAAATTTAGGCTAATGTTCACATTTTTCATGCAGATCTCTAATAACTCCAACACCATCTGTTAAAAAAATAGCCTTTTTCTGTTGAATGTTTTGCACTTGGATCAAAATATCAAACACTGGTATCTTATGAGTCTATTTATAAACTCTATTCTGTTCCACCAGTTTATATATCTATCTCTTTGCCAATACTACACTGTTTTGAATACTGCAGCTTTCTTTACAGTAAGTCTTTAAATTGGGTGCTGTGTTTTCACAACTTTTATTCTTTATTTTCAAAATTATTTTAGTTAGCATCTTTCCTTTTCTAAATTTCTAAATTCTTTACTGTCAAATGAGATTACACTAAGTGTAAACAGCAATTAGGGAGGAACTGGTAAGTCTTCCACCATAGCTGGAGAGCTAAGGCTTTAGTCTCCTTGCTGTGCTGCACACTTCCCAGTACTGTGTCTTGTATTCTAAGCCAAGTGGCAAGAAACAGAAAAAAGAAAGCAATAGTAATTCTAACCAGCGTTCCTCTGGTCAGAAAGACAAATTAACCCCCTCCCCGCCTCCACCCCATAATTTTAGTTGCTTGGTTGGGTACTGCTCCCCTTGCTGTGCTGCCTGAAAGCCACAATATTAAAGAAAGTAAAGAGCCAGGGCAAGAATAGCCCCTTCCCTTCCCATCTTTTGTTGTTTCTTGGACCAGAAAGAGGGGACCTCTCTGGGAGTGTTCTTTCTTTCTGCACCAAATGTGCACTTCTGAAGATCAGGCTGCCTTTGGTACAATGTTGAATAAAAGTAGTGAGATCAGAGATTCTTTGCCTCTGATCCTGGGAGAAAAGCTTTCAGTCTTTCACTATTAAGTTTGATATGACACTAAAAACACAATTCATATGAGAAACAGTTGACTAACTTGACCTCAAAATCATACTTTTCTGGGCTTCCAAAGGTACTATAAATTCAATAAAAAAAATTGAAAGTGGGAGAAATGAGTAAATAATTTATCTGGTAAAGAATCTGTATCAGGAATACATAAAGAACTTTTACTATTTATAAGGAAGACAATCTAATAAAAAAATAAGCAAATAATTTGGAGACATTTCCTCATAGGTAAGGGCCAATAAGTACATGAAAAGATCCTTTATATCATTAGTAGAGAAATGCAAATTAAAATCACAACGAAATAGCACTTCACAACATTAAAATGGCTACAGTAAAAAAGATAATAAAAAGAATTGACAAGGATGTGGAGAAACTAGACTCTCATAACAACGCTGCTGGGAATAAACACAATGGTACAGCTACTTTAGAAAAGTTTGCTGATTTCTTAAATAGTTAAACATACAGTTGTCATCAGGCACACCAATTCCCTTCCTAGGAATCTACCTTAAAAAAACCTACAACTTATACCCACATAAATTCTTAGCAATATTATTCATAACTGTCAGAAAGTCAAAACAACCCAAATGTTAACTGGTGACCAGAAAAACAAAATGTGGCATATCCATAAAATGGAATAGCACTAGGCAATAAAAAAGAACAAAGGATGCATGCTAAACTATGCATGAATCTCAGAAATATTACACTGAGGGAAAGAATTTAGACACCAAAGGCTACACAGTACATGGCTTATTTATATATAATGTTTAAAAAAGGTAAATCTAAACAGACTACATTAGTTAAAAATCTAAGCAGGGGCTGGGGCAGAATGACTACCAATATACTGAAGAGATTTTGGAATGATAAAAGATTTCCTGTACTGGTAATAGCTGAATAACCCTACTGACTATAAATCATTGAATAGTGCACCTTAAATAGGCATATTTTTTGGTTCCACGAAAGATTTCCATTTTTTCATTTTGTCCTTCCAAGTGAGTAGAACTATAAATCTGGATAGAATTCATGAAGCCGCAAATTGAGGGGACTCTGAAAAGTAAGTGGTAACAAGTCTATGGGAGAAGGAGACCAGAATTCAAAGTTCCACTGACTCGGTGAGTTTTCCATTTTGTCCCCTCTGGCATCAGTCATCATTCAAATACAGCCCCCAAACCTGAAGTGTGCATTGTACATGCAAAGAAAGAGCCCAGGAGAGGCCTCTTCCAGTCTAAGGAATGAGGACACGGTGTCTTAAAAGTCAGAGAATGTAGGATAAAAACTCTCTCTTCTCCTTTTCTACCCTAGCAAGTTTAAGAAGCACTAGAATGAATCAGGGAATCTATGATAAGGTGGGAAGTGTGTAAAGGTGAGAATTACTGAAGCGACTCTATATTTTTTAGTTTAATCAAAGTTGTATATATATGTGTGTACTTAAAGAATTGAACGGCTCTCAGGTACTTTAAAAAAACTCTGCTCCCTCACTTCTTCCTTTCCATAATATAAGCTGTGTTAATTTTTTCACCTGTTTCTCTTGCCAATTACCTCCAAAGTTCTGAGTACTCTGTACTTTCACTTCCTGTATTTTAAATTTGTAGTCCGAGATATCATTCATTGGCTTTCCACTACAGAATGATGATTTAGTTCATATCTATCCCCATCCCAACACATATACTTCCTATTACCTCAGTCTCTTGGTGTTGTGACTTTGGTTATACCATCATTTAATGTATATATTAGGACCTATGTAAAGTGCTATTCATAGCTGAGTTATATTTTATGAATACTTTTCTGCACAATATTCCCTCTTCGATCCTGGGTGATGGTGGTGGTTGTTTTGTACTTGCCACTAATTTCAAACTTACAGAGCACACCTTCACAAAGGATGCGTGGAGAGGGGCAGCTTGTTCCATCTACACCATCACTACCACAGAAAGCTGCTGCTGGTAATGGCAGTGAGTTATACACTGGAGTCGAGGTGCAGAAACCTCTGGTTTCTAAACAGTAAGTGAAAAGAATTGGTTTCATTTATGTCCCTATGCACAACATTAAGTAAAAGATGGTTTACATAATACGTATTCTTTACAAGTGATTACTGAATAAACTGATGCAGGAAATGCACTACAGGGTCTGAGAGTTAGCTTGAGTGCCTAGCTCAGTGTTATGGTTTGTGTTTAAACGTCCCCCCAAAGTCTCATGCGGTCATGGGGGGCGGGCTGCTAGAAGGTGGCTGAGTCTAGCTTTTGTGATTGCTTCGTTGAGTAGCACTGGGATTGGCAGTGTGAGTGCTACACTTGCCCAGGGGCGGGTTGCTGGCATACAATGTAAAGGAAGAAAGGAGGTGTGCTTTTCCCTTTTGCTCTTTTTGCTCTTGTCTTTTGTGGCCACCATAAACTGTTGCCCCTTAGCCATGCCACCCTGCCTTGGAGCCAGCTGAGTATGAACTGAAACCTACAAAAACTGTAAGCTAAATAAACCTTTCCTCTCTTCATTTTGGGCATCAAGTATTTTGTCTCAGCAATGAGAGAAAAGTAACCAAGACACGCAGTGACCCAATGGTCTTCATGAGCATTTGCTTGGATGGTACTCATCTCAGCCAAGACTGGGCTGGACCACAGAATCTACCAATGCAGGTAACTAAGAATTCAGAAATGTAGGAAGTCTCCTGATATAGTACTGTTAATGTTTCAACTGTTAAAGTCCAACTCGACTTATCCTAATTCTCATGGCATCAGGCCATGAAAATGTCCTGGGGACTTTTTTTTTGTACTAGGAATCGAACTTGGGACCTTGCGCTTGCTACGCAGGCGCTTATGCCACTGAGCTATGTTCCCAGCCCTGCTGACTTGTTTTTAATTAGGTTCCTGAAACTGTATCCAGTTTCAGATATATTATTCACTTACAATAACCCTAAGTCAGAGGTGTTACTCTCCCAGTTTTACAGATGAAGAATTCAGAGAGTTAAGAGAAATAAAGTAGTTTGCCCAAGATGGCAATTAAGTGGGGAAAATTACAAGGTGATTTCACAAATTATGACAAAACTTATGCTATTCATCAATCATTCATTTATGTCAAAGATTACAGTATGAAAGAGCCCAGAAAAGATTTAAGTTTCCAAACAAGGCAAAATGCACATGTAATCCAATCCTCTTCTCCATGCCTTCTCTCAGTTATGATTTCCACATATTTCTTGTCACTCACTAAATTTAGTCTTTTGCTAGCTTTTACCAAAAACAATTCTGTATTTCATAAGAAATCTGGCTACCTGCCAGGCAGCATTAGGCAATATTACAAAATTTCTCCTCTAGTGTACTCTCATTCAGATTAAGATCAACTAAGATTAATGATAAAATTGATGGCAAAGCATAGTGATTAACAGCACATGTTTTCTCAAGGAGACTAAAACCAAATTCCATTTGGGTCACTTACACCTTCAAACAAATCATTTAATCTGAGACTGAGTTTCCTATCAGTAAACTGGGCACACTACTATTACTTTGCTCAGCTGTTTTAATATGATAAAGTGTATAGTGCCTAATAAATAATTAGCACTTAAAATGGTATCATCACTTTTGAAACATCTACAACTAGTTATATGGGATAGATGTGGCATCTTGAATGACTTGGAATTCATCTTAAGCATCCTTCCCTAAGATTCCACATCACAAAGATTATTCAGTGATTGTTACTTCTACTTAATTATTCTTAACAGTGAGACAGTGCCATTCTTTCCTCCAATGTCATTCAGGAAACATGCCTCTGAATACCCTACAAAGTAGTAAACATTCCTGGTGGGCAAGATGATCTGGACACAAGCTAGCTATTCCACCAACTGAGCCCATGCCCTAAAACAAACAAGGCTTTTTGGGGGACTCAAAAAAAGCAGTGAAAAAGTCACACTCTAGGGACTGTTGCACACTGTCCTTTTACCTCGGGGAAATGGTCTGCAAAGGATATGCTGACCAGATTTGCCCAGCTTTGTGTGAAGATAATTTAATGCTAATCTTTATTTCTCAAGTACTTTGGAAGGCAGGTTGTAACACAAAAAAGAAAGACGGAAAAGCCCATTAGGAGTCTGTTTCTCCTGTGCATCACTCTGCAAGCTACACCTTACTCCCTCAACAGAGGCCTCTCTATAGCCTACTATTCAAACACCTCTGTAAATCTAGGAAGTATTCAAAGTATATTACAAGTCCTCTTAATTACCCTTGTTACTGTCCTTATTTCACAGGTAAGGATTCTGAAGTATGGTAAAGTCAGATAACACAAAAGCAGTAAATGGCACAGCCAGGCCTGGACTTTGGCACTTTTAAGATATTAACAAACGATTAATCTAGAGACAATCCAAAAAGAAACAAAGAGAAAAAAAGAGACGGTCCAATATATACATACAAATAGGTTCAGAAAAATAGACTAGAGAGAATGGTGAAACAGTAGTATTTGAGGAATGTCTCAGCACTAAAAAATAATATGAATGGTCAGATCAAAAGTATATTATGTGCACTCAGTATGCTGAAAAATAAAGGTAAATCCATACATTTACAGACAAGGAGCATGTGTGGGGCCACTGTGAAAGGAATAAAATTGAACATACAGCTGTATCAGTAGAAACTATCAATTCGCAAAGCAGGGAAAAAGTTTGAAAGATAATAAATCAATCTAGAATTATTAGGTCAAACTTTATAAAACTCTAGCCTAACCCAGCTTTGCACTGGTTTTGTATCTTGGAGCCGCTGTTAGGCAGCTAAGGACAACACATGATCATGTTGAAGGTCTCATTTTAAGTTTACAACTATGAACCACAAATAGGCTACCAGTACTCTCCAGCAGTACTAACTGCTGTTCCTCATCAACTTCAAATTGCTTCACGTTCCCATAGACTTCCAACCTCTCCCACCCTGTTAGAAACCTTGTTTCTAATTTCACCAAAAAAATAGAACCACCAGATGAGAATTTCCATAACCCCATCAACACATGTACAAACCTCTATGCACCTGGCATCATAAACATTGTCCTTTTCCTGCTACAATACCTGAATTATCCCCGTTCCTGTCTAAAGTCAACTACATACCTACTCACATTCAAGAATGTTGATATAATACTTACTTCCCTCTCAAATTTCCCTCGATTGGATTTTATTACCAACATGCAAACACACTGTACTATATGCTGTCTTCAAAAAAGAAAAAGGGAAAAGCCTCCCTTAACAATGACCTCTCACTCATTTCCAAACCGATTTTATTATGATGTATAACAGAGTGCTCAAAACATCAGTGTAAGCTAATTCGTGTCATACAACAAATGCCTATGTAACCACCACTTACTGAAAAATAAAACTTACATGTACCCCTTGTTCTTTTTTCCCCAACGGTAACCAATTACTGCCCATATGCTTTAGTTTTAACCTTCTCAGTAACAGTATTATTCTATATATATGCTTATGTGATTATTTTGACTACAATGGTGGCACGATTCCTCCATGATGTGCCTTTAGTTTTTGTTCATTTTTACTACTACAAAACATTCTACTGTATGAATACACCACATTCTACTGTTGATAGGCATGTAAATATACAATGTGGAGTCAATACAAACAGTACTGCTGTAAACATTTTTGTCCTTGTCTTTTGCTGCATAAAAACATGCATTTTTTGCCACACCTAGAAGTAGAAATGCTAGGCCATGAAGAATATAAATGTTCATTTTAGTAGATACTTATATGTTTTGTACATGGCTGTGCCAATTTATCCTCCAACAGTGTATGAGTGTATGAAGTGATATGCCCTGTGGGTTTCTAAATGCTAATGAGTCTGAGTACTTTGTCATGTTTATAGTCATTTGAATAATCAATCTCTCCTGTGATACTCAAATTTCTCTCATTTTTGGATTTTTTTCATTTTGATATGTAGGAGTTCCTGTATTTCTGGATCTGAGTAACTTGCTGGTTATGACTGCATACACCTCTTCAGTAATTGGACTTGGTGTAGTTTTCTTTCACACCTTTTTTAGTGAACAGAAAGATTTTAATAGGGGCTGGGGTCTAGTTCAGTGCTTGCCTAGTGTGTTCAATCCCTAGGACAGCAAAAAATTATTATATGTATATATATACACATATATCTCACACACATAAGGGAGAGGGAGAGTCTAGTTTAGCACACATTTTCCATTATTATTATTATTGCTTTTTGCATCCTGTTTTAAGAAGTATTTCTGGGCATGGTAGCACATGCCTGTAATCCTAGCACTCATGCCATACTAGTTGACATAGTAAGTTCAAGGCCAATCTGAACTACATAGCAAGACCCTGTCACAAAAATCTTGAAAAGAAAGTAAGAACAGAAAGAAATCGTTCAGGGGCTTGAGGTGTAGTCAGTTACAGAGTACTTTCCTACATGCACAAGGCCCTGGGCTTGATTACATAGTGCTCCCCATACCACCCCTTCCCACCAAAAAAAAAAAAAAAAAGAAAAAAGAAAAAGGAAAAACAAAAATAAATTTCACAAATTTAAAAACACATTCTCCTATGCGATCTTCTACAGTTCTGCTGCTTTACCTTCACGTTTATATCTATAATACACAGAAAATACATTGATATATATGTATGTATGTATATATATGTGTGTGTGTATATATATATATATATATATATAATGAGGAAGGTTCAATTTGTGTTGCCCTTTGATGTCAGTTATTTATTTTTTTAGGAACTGGTAATTTTATCTAAATTTTAAAATGGGATAATTTTGC
Organism: Dasyprocta punctata; assembly: GCA_004363535.1. Classification (NCBI taxonomy): domain Eukaryota; kingdom Metazoa; phylum Chordata; class Mammalia; order Rodentia; family Dasyproctidae; genus Dasyprocta; species Dasyprocta punctata. The sequence continues at coordinate 194,814 of RJWM01000096.1, read as the reverse complement.
TTTTAATATTTGTAATCTTATTTTTAATATTTTAACATGGTAAAAAAAAAAACCCACGAGCTCTACCTTTTCAACAGATTTTTAAGTACAGAGTTACCCACAGACACAACACTGTACAGCAAATCTCTACAACTTAATGCCTTGTACGACTGATTTTATATGCCTGTTGATGAGCAGCTTTGTATTTCCCTGCCCCCGGCCCCTAGAAACCAACATTCTTTTCTCTGCTTCTATGAAACCAACTATTTTAGGTACTTCACATAATCCATTTATAATCATTTAAATGTCTGCAGGATATGTAGTGATATCCTCTTTCCATTCCTGATTTTTTTTTCCCCTTTTAATAGACAGGGTCTCACTATGTTACTTAGGCTAATCTTTTTTTTTTTTTTTTTTTTTGCAGCACCGGGGATTGAACTCACAACCTCGCACCTGCCAGACAGGCGCTTAAGACACTGAGCCAAACTCCCGGCCCTGGTTTTTTGAGGCAGGGTCGCACTATGTAGCTCAGGCTGGCCTTGCGCTCGCGTTGTAGCCCAAGCCAGCCTCGAACTCACAACGCTCCTCCTACCTCAGCCTCCCGACTGCTGGGATTAAAGGCGTGCGCCACCACGCCCCGCTAGCTTAGGCTAATCTTCAGCTCACTATGTGGCCCAGCCTGGCATGCAACTTGTGGCGATCCTCTTGCCTCAGTCTCCCAACTGCTGGCATGACAGGCATGTGCCATCATGCCTGGCTGATACTTGCTCTTTAGAAAAACATTTCTCAATTTCCTTAGCTTTTTTTTACTGAGAGAACTTTGACTTTGTGAACCTTTATACTTTATGTTCTATTTTATTATTTTCTGTTCTTTGTAATATGTTATCTTTTAAGATCTGGATGTGCACTGGTCACCTTTTCCATTCCTTATATAGACAACTATTCTGCTTTTCTCCATCAATTTTATTAGTTTTTCAATGAGTCAACTTTTTTTTTTTTTTGCTGTTTTTTTTTGGTTACTGTTGTATGTATGTATGTATTTCTTTTTTGAGACCAGTCTAGGCCAGCCTTGAACTTGCTATGTAGTTTAGGCTGGCACAGAACTGGCAACCTTCCTGCCTCAGCTTCCTGAGTACTGAGATTGCAGGCATATGCCATCACACCTGGCTTTCAGTCTTCAAGTGTCTACTTTTCCTTTTGTTGTTCTGAGTTCAATTTTTCTAATTTCTTAAAATGGATCCCCCGCCCCTCCCGCCAGGGGACTGAACCCATGGTCTTGTTGTACTGAGTTACATCTCCAGCCTTAATTTTACTTTGAGACAAGGTCTGATAAAAGTTGCTAAATTGATCAGGCTGTGCTCAAACTTGCGATCCTTCTGCCTCATCCTCTAGAGAGGTGAGAATATAGGCATGTGTCACCATGTTTTGCTGGTTCATTGGTTTTCTATTTTCTGTTTCTGAAAAACTATGCATTTTGAGCCATATAATTTCAGCTAAGCATGGATCCAACTGCAATGCATAAATTTTGATATGTAGTATTTGCATTATTAAGAGAAGTTAGTTTCTTCTTCAATGAACTTAAGGCCTGGCTAGCAAGAGTTACATAAAGAGAAAACAGACAAACAGGACACATGATGGACCTCTCCAATGAAGATGCAACACCGTGAGCCAGATTTCGCACTTTTATTACCATAAGCACAGAATTTATTTGACTTCGAGGATACCAGTCCATGCTTTAGATATAAGTAAGTTTGCAGAAAAGAAAGGAAACAGGAACACATTCAATGTCACCAAAGAAATCCAGCCAGCAAGACAGCCAGAAGAAAGACAGTAGACACTTTAACCTGCATTTTTTAAATAATAAATTATGAAGGAAAAATGAAGGATCTTACAGTTTAAAAGAAATTTATATAGACAATTTTAGCAGCTGTAACATATAGACCTTATTTCTATCCTGACCGTTTTAAAAAAAAAGGAAAATATATGATGTAAGTAGGAATACTGAATAGTAATTGGATATTTCAAGACATTAATAAATCCATGTTAATTTTTTTAGGTATGAAAATAAATTTATTTTTCTTTCCCTTTTCTATGAGTTATTATCTTCCAAAGGTATATAGTAAAATATTTGTAAATGGTATGGCTGAACAAATCTGCTTCTAATCTTATGCATCTAGTTGTGCACAGAAGGCCAGAAACCAAAGTGGTTCCTCTACTGGGCTGTTGCTGTCATGTCAGCTGGCTCACCCCAACGCAAATGAGTTAAGTAAACATGAAAGACCAAAACACATGGCACAGTATACTTAATAACCTAATTTTCAAAGTGATACACCACTTATGTTACACAGTTCAAACAGGTCAACTATAGTACAATGTAGGAAGACAATACACAAAAGTGTGAATATCCAGAGGTAGAGACTGTCAGGAGATAAGAGGATGTAGGTGAATACAATTGTCAGGATGAAGCGATGAGGTGAATATATGAGATATTATCTCCATTTTTTCTTCATATACATTTGAAATTTTCCACAAAAAAAAATTTAAAAGGATACTAGTATGTACAAATGAAGCAAGAAAACATAAAAAGGCTATTTTGTGTTAGCAGAGTCCCAATGAGACCAATGGTTGGTCACAGGATTATGTATTTGTGGCCTGCACAAAGCTGTACTTTCTCAGATCTGAGTCACCAGCCTGAAATGTGATATGCAAGCATTTGTTTTGCACCATTTAAAGTGGTCTAAATATTATGAACTTGTTCACTGTCAAAAAATGACTTATAATGCATGAAGAAGCTACTAGTTAATAAAAGTATCTTTAAGAACCACATTAAAGATAAAAAGACAAAAATGCTTAATAAAATATGTTGACAGGGATGATACACTTAAGGGAATTATTAAAATTACAAAACCAAGCTCTACCAGTAAAAATCATTAGTTGAGGTACTTAAGATTTTTAGAAATATAATGCTGGTTGGTTGATTTGTTTATTGATTGATTGAGGTGCTGGGGATAGAAGACAGGGCCCACACACTGAGAGATATCCCCTTCCCTTTCTATCATTTATTTTCAGACAGTATCTCACTAAGTTGCCCATGTTAGGCTTGAACTGGTGAACTTTCTGCCATATCTTCTTAGACCACTGGGGTTACAGGGCTTGTGCCCCGATGCCTGGCTAAAGGTTTATCATTTTTAATACTGACATCATTTTAAATGTAGATTCCTGAAGACTCCATAACCATCTTCAATAGCGCTTAAAGTTTCGTATTAAGTAACCACTGAATATTATGTAGGTAAAAATTAAACTTAGGAATGAAGAATATCTTTTCAACAGATGCTTTATTATAATCTGAGACTTCACAAACTCTTTACTTTGCTGAACAACTTGTTTTTTCTTTCGTGTTTGTTTTGAACACTGCTTTTCACGTATTAGGGCTCCCTATGATGCCTACTATCCCTTGATCATCTGCTTATTATTAAAAATGGAAGACTAAGAAGCTGAATATAAGTGCAGCTTATCAGCTGTGAGTTTTCATTAAGAGTGATGTCTTGGTTACTTTTTTCTTGTTGTTGAGACAAAACACCTGACACCCAAAATTAGGAAAGGAAGGGTTTATTTCTTGCAGTTCTTTGAGGTTTCAGTTCACACTCAGCTGGCTCCAAGGCAACATGGCATGATGGCGGGGCAGCTGTTCATGGCGGCCACAAAACAGCAAGGCACAAACCGGCAAGAGAGAGAAGACAAGCCTTCTTTCAGCCCTTTTACTGTATGCTGGTTCCACCCCGGGTAGATGCCGCATTCAAACCATCAATTCACCAGCGCCAGACAACAAACCAATCATGAACACTAGACTCAGCCACATCCGTGATTATGTAAGACTTGGTGGGGCCAAGGGAACATAAACCATAACATTCCACCCCTGGCCCCCCAGACTCATGTATATCCTTTATACAAAGGACATTTAGTCCATTTCCAAGAGTTGCCACAGTCTTAACACTTTCAACATTGCCGAAAAGTCTCAAGTCCCAAATCTCCTCCAAGATCTAAGGCAAACTCTTAACTGTAACCCCCTGTACAAATGAAAACAAAGTTAAATACTTCCAACATGTAAAGGCACAAGATAAACGTTACCATTCCAAAAGTTACAAACGGGAATACAAAGTATTGGAACCAAACTCCAGTAGGGTAAACATTAAGTCATATAGTTGCAGGTTCAGCATCTGAAACAATCTGCATCAAATTGTGAGCTCCAAAAGGTTTGAGTGACTACACCCCCACAGCACTTTCAGGGGTTCCATTTCCTACAGCTTCTCTCTTAAGCCCATTCTGCTCAGTTTTTGCAGCTTTCCTTGGATGATCCACATTCCTGGCTTTTTTAAACTTCTGGATTTTCCACTGTCCTTTTGGCTTCACCCTTACATCTTTACATATTGCCCTCTCAGGGGCACACTGTTTGGCCTCCTGGGCGCTCTGAAGTCAGGGTGGAAGCTGCCTTAACCTCAGAACTCGTGCATTTTCCTTGCACTTAAAACCAGTGCAGCATGGATGCTGCCAAGGTCCACTGCCAGCTGGATTGGTACCCAAGCTTTCCTCTCTCTTGGCTGTAGGGGTCAAATACCTGGGTCACTGAACTCTCTAAATCTGACTGTGAGGACCAGTTTATGCCACCGCCCATTCTGGAATCTAGTGTGGCTGCCACCATTTTGGAACCTCTTGTGGCCTCCGTTGCCACTCTGGAACACGGTGCTCTGTGGCTTTCTCCTCCAAGCAAACTCTTTCACTTTTGCTGTTTTGAGGATGCAAAAGGTGGAGACCCGCTGCTTCCAGGGATGCCCCCAGGCCATCTTTTTTATTTCTTTGTTTCTTCTCAGCAATCGAGGTCTCAGCTCTGTTGTTACAATTCATGGCTTTCTGGCCAAACTCACAAAGTTTTAAGTCACTATGCTGGGCTCTTTGCTCTTGATTCGCAACATAAATCTGGTTAAAAGCCCCCAAAATAGCCATGCCACCATTTCAACATTCGACAGTCTTGAAATTTCCTTTGCCAGATTAATCAGTCCATTGCCCTTAATTCCAGTCTTAGGCAAAGTCTTTGGACACAAGCAAAATGCAGACAAACTTTCTGCCAAGCAGTAACACACATCATGTGGAGTCCAACAATCAATGTAGTCCTTCTTCCCAGCAGAAACCTCCCAAGCCTGGTCCTTATTCCAGGCTTCTTATCAGCCTTCTGGGCTTCTAAGCTCTGACCAGAATCTCCCATACAGAACAGCCTAAGCTGTTCCAGCACCATTCTTTCAGGCAGTATCTCCAAACCTTCCCACACTCTTCCCATAAGCCATTTCCAAGAGTTGTCACAGTCTTAACACTTTCAGCATTGCTTAGGTATAGTCACAGTGAAGACTCCACTGCTCTGATAGCAAATTCCGTCTTGGCTACTTTGTTGCTGCTGAGACAAAACCTGACACCCAAAATTAGGAAAGGAAGGGTTTATTTCCTACAGTTCTTGGAGGGTTCAGTCCATACTCAGCTGGCTCCAAGGCACCATGTCATGGTGGCGGGGGGCGGGGGGTGCTGCTCATGGCGGCCACAAAACAGCAAGGCACAAACTGGTAAGAGAAGACACACCTTCTTTCCGCCCTTACACTGTATGTTGGTTCCACCCCTCAGTGGGTGCCGCACTCACACCATCAATCCCAGCACCAGACAACAAACCAATCACAAACACTAGACTCAGCCACGTTCGTGATTACATAAGACTTGGCGGGGCCACAGGAACATAAACCATAGCAAGTGATTAGTTGGAGAACCTACATCACTGTAGAGATTTTTTCTCTAGGACTAGTCAGACTCTGCTCAGAAAAATTCTTCAATTTCTTGCCTGGAGAAGGAAAACCTACCTGCAAGGATTAATGAAAAGCATACAAAACAGAGGGCTTGGAGTCTCTGTAGATAGCATGTACCTGGGTCACTTAATGTTTTATTTCTGCACAGTTCCTTGCTTTAATTGGGTCTAGTATCCTCTAATTCAGGCACCTTTTACTATTTTCTTCTTACATTGGTGACAGGGCTGTAAACTGATAAAAACATTTTAGAAAAATGTTTAGTAGGGCCAGGGATATAGCTCAGCAGCACAATGTCTGCTCGGCAAGCATGTGGTGAACTATCCCCCCCAAAAAAAAACAAAAAAGAAAAATGTTAGCACAGGCCAAAGCTATATAATATGTGTAATATAGTCTTTCTTCCTCCAACATATACCAAATAAAAAGGAGAGTTTAAGTCCTCCAATAGACATACACAAGAATGCCACAACAGCTTTATGACAGTCAAAAAGTAAAAACAATACAAATGTCTAACGATGTTTAAACAAACAATGGTACATCCATATAAGAAATACTACACTGCAGGGGGAAAAAGTAAATGTCTGACATATACAAAACTATGAATCTCAAAGATGTAAAAAAAAAAAAAAGTATATACCATTATGGATCAATTTATAACAAGTTAAATGAAAGATACAGTGTTTAGAGAAGTCAAAACAATGACTGTCTCTAGGAGTGGGAGCAAAGACTGGAAAGGTATTAAAATGAGGGAACTTTCAGGAGCGATGGAAATGTTCTTTCTTGGATTAGATGATGGTTACACAGGCTTGCACATAAAGTAAGCTGCATCCTTAGATCTGTGTATTTCACTGTTTAAAGTTACATACATCTTGTACCTTTTTTTGCGAAGTTGAATACATGAATATTTTGGTAATAATGACATTTAAAATGCCCCACTAACACATTAACATAAACAACTGTATTCCAATGCCTGACAATAGTTATTTGATCAGTAATATCTTAAGATACTATTTATTTGCTTTGTCTTGGGCTTTTTGAGACAGGTGTTCACTATGCAGGCTGGCCTTCAACTCGCTTTGTAGCCCAGACTGGCCTCAAACTCACAGTAGTCTTCCTACCTCAGCCTCCCCAGTGCTGGCTTACAGGGATGCGCCACCACGCCTGACTTGAGATATTATTTAACAGCAGTTAATTATGCTTTAAATGCAGTAAGCAGTAATTTGATGATGTACCATTCACTTTAAGGAACACCCAACACTAAAGTGCAATTTATTGGGAATTCACTCAAAACATACTTTTCATTCAAGTACCACCAGGAGCACCCAAGGTACTTACCCTTCTAACCTGACATCTGGTAAACTTCTGTTGAGTGCAATCATCTCACTTGCCATTAAATTGAACTGATTGATCTTAAACATTTCTTTCATTTTCTCTTGATCCTCTTTAGGAATGACGACTGGTTTCCCCATTTCTCCAGGACCTTCATGAGGCTTTTGTACTGGCTCTAGAACTAAGAATAAGAAGAAAACAATTTCAAAGCAATTGATTCACATTGTTGCCCTCAACAACAAGAGCCACTTTTGGGCCCACACTCTCCCAGTCTGTTAATACTTCCAAGGGGCTGCAGTGTCCCCCGCTATCATGCTGATAATCCAACTCAAGACCACCTCACCTTGTTCTACTTAAGTGAATTACTGCACAGCTTTGAACTCCCATCTCAAATATTATCACACTAACTTTCCTAAAGCACAAGTTCATGAATCTCTGTAACATGGAATTTAACTTAACTCTCCAAATCAGTCACCTGCTAGGTGCTCCTCTACAATCCCTCAGCACATTTCATCCTTCAGCCCAATGGCCACTCACCACTTTCCTTCAAATGTGCCTCACATTCTTTTGTTTCTATGCCTTTGCTCACAAATACCCTCTCCCTTAAAATGCCCTTTCCATTCCTATCTTTGCCATGTGAAACCCCAACTGGTCTTTAAGCCCAACTAAAACAGCTTCTTTTGCCTGCAGCTTTTTTGAATCTTTCTAAAGGAATCATTTGCTACTCTCAGCTACCATATCACTTCATCTAGGATTCTTATGTCTCGAATCAATTCCTATGTCTCAGAATAATGATTGCTATGCCTGTTACACAACCTTCCTACACTAGACCTTCCTCAAATGTCTTTTTTGGTTGAGGTTTGCATGCTTCTATGGAGTCTAACATAGTGTTTTATAGAAGCTTTGTAACTATATTCTGGATTAGTATGTAAAAAAAAAAAACTGCCACTCAAAATAAGTCAAATCCTAGACTTGATAATAGTAGACATTTTAACAAGGCTTATGAAGGCAGAACATTATGTATGATAATTCTAAACAAAATTAATGTTATACTGTGATGTTATATTTTACATACAAAAAACAGAGTAATGTACTAGATCAGTACTTTCCAAACATTTCTTGTTATATGCTTTCAAGATGTTAATAAGTGAAAGAGAATGATCTGTGCCTCCCGAGAACCTGCCATGTTGGATCAGGCAGGTTCCAACCAGAAGACAACTAGCCTGCCTTCCTGGTGAGTGGTGTAAATGGCACGGACTCCAGGAAGAGAAAGATCTGTGCCTCCTGTATGCGGGCTGAGAATCAAGGACGGACACACACACACACACCTGGTAAGCAACCTGCTGGTTTGGAGGACTGGCTAAGTTGATAGCAACTAAGGTACATAAAGCAACTAAATGCTTGTATTGTTTGGTTGATTTTGCAGGCCTGGGGCCAGCAGTCTGAGCATCTCTTGGGCGGATGACAGTATGCAGTGTAGTAAATATGGGGGTTTTCCTTCTGTCTTGTCTTTGAGGCCCAATATTGTTCTCATTGTTTTGCTTTATTCTGATTAATATTTTTTTACTTCATATTCTGTTTTGATTGGTTTTATTCTGTTTTGTTTTTGGTTTGATTTTACTATACCTGATGGAATGGTCAACTATTGTGAAGACAACAAGATATACTATAGTAGCTATTGTTTTCCTAGTATCTTGCTTTGAAGTTCTGTACCAGTTCTACTGCTTTGTTCTGATTGACTTTGTTCTGTTATGTTTTGTTGGACTTTACTATCTTTAAAATACAATTTAAAAAAAAGATGTTAGTAAGTACGTGTGTGCGGCAGAGATCTTAATAAATAATCCAAAAAAAAACAGGTTCTTAGCTTTATCAACAGCTGGAAAATACTGAGTTATCTAAGAGATGGATAGACAGTTTGGTGATGACAAGAAGGGAACAAAAGTATGTTTTGTACATTACTTGTTTAAACCTGAAAGTTGTATTATCCTACAGTGTTTTTTAGGCATCCTCAAAATTTCTCTAAGGATAATAACAATGAGGATGTACAAAAGGCATCTCCTCAGTCAGCCTTCATCTGACCAAGAACAGCATCAGTTGGGAAGGTTGTTAGGGAGGGTGATTTTTGAGATGATGTGGTAAAAAACAGCTTACTAATACCAGAAATGCAGGATGTAAAATTATTCAACGTGTTGTTGTCAATAGCTCTTTCCAGAATACAAAATTCTGTATCACAGACCTATTAGGAAAAAAAGAGTCTGGAACAGTGATGCACACCTGTAATCTCAGTACTCAGGAAAGTGAGGCAGGAGGACTTCCATGAGTTTTGAGGCCAGCCTTGGCGACACAGTGAGTTCAAGGCCAGTCTGAACTACACAGTATAACTCTGTATCAAAGACCAAACCAAATCAGTGATACATAAAAATTTTTCCCTGTTCTTAAGAGGGACATTCAGAAATTAAGAAGTAATTTTTGAAATTATATGAAAATCAACTAATACAGTTTGAAAAAAACTGTCTATGTCTGCCAAGAAAGTAAGTTCTTTAAATATAAGAGCTGTTCAACAAGTGTAATAAAAACCATATATGTGTAATTTTCCATATAAGCTTTTAGAGCTTTAAAAATAATGAATCATAAAATGTAAGAATTGGTTCTATTTATTTGTCTCTAAAACTAAAGAGCATCAACAGATTTTGGGATTGGAACATCCAGAAGTAAATAGGAAACAGCAAAGGTGACAAAGATCTTTTATGGATGGTACAAATAACAAAGAATAGGAGAAGATATCTAGTGTCCATGATTATAAATATCTTTCAGCTATCTTAGCCCTGTTTTAGTATAAGATGATGCTTTAAAGAAAAGTTAAAATGGAAACATGCTGCTCAGTTTTTAAATTGAGTACTAGGTTACATGCATACCATCCATAACCTGTTTTTGCTGATGATTAAAAAAAGATCAAGGCCTTGGATCCAAATACCAAGTCACAGGAGACACAGGGACATGATTAACAAGATTAAAAGGAATACAAATCTAGGGAAACTGGAAAAGAAAACTAATGTAATTTCTTCCTTTTCAATAACAAAAACAGTAACGAAGGTTTGGGGACAAAGAGAAGGAGGTATACATGTCACAAGAACAATGCTTGAAGCCAGATTATGGGAGCTTAATTTTCTATTCCCTTTTTCTTTGTTTCAAATTCCCATGGTGTGGACATAAAAGAAGTCTTAAGGAAGTATTACTGTAAGTGCTGCAAAGTATAAATTTGATTACTTAGAGCATAAGAAACTATATGATCAAAAATTTAAAATTTTGCATCATCGTTGTTTGCCTTGACATCTTAAAGAATCAGGCAATAATGTACAACACATATAGTCCTACTGCTGTAATATTTTACAAATTTGATTATCTGGTTCAATAATCGAAACTTTAGTATAGGACGTATTTAAATAATCTACTGGTATAACATGAGATTTCAGAGCCACATTTAAAGTTAACCTCTATCAAAAGTTATATGACTATTGGATGACTTACAGAATCCACTATAATATTTTAATAAAGAAATGATAATGTCCCTACATAGACTAGTAAAATAACTTCCCTTGGCAAAGAGCAGGATGAAATGCCTGTGAGTAATGATATTTTAACTACTAAAGTACTTAGCGTACTGGAAAGCAACCAACAACAAAGGCAAGTATTATTATTACCATGTACCTTATTTGCAGTCTTTTATGTAAATTTTTAAAAGTGAGTTTAGGGGTTGGTGGCGTGGCTCAAAAGTAGAACATATACTGAGCAAGCATGAGGCCTTGGCTTTCATTCCTGGCATCAAAAATCAACAAAACAAGTGAGTTTAGGGAAGTTTTTATATGAAACCAACTGAAATAGCTCTTAGACGTCATTTCACGAACCGAAAAAAACTTCCTAACATAAAATTCCATGTGTAAAATCATTTTTAAGAATCAAATCAAGTGACTTCTGAGAAGATGACAGAGTGGTAAGCAACAACAAATATACTGCTCCAAGATTCAGAATCCAGACACTGGAAAATAACAACTTGGGGAAGAAAAGGAGGAGGGAAGTGGACCCAGAAAGAATCTGAAGGGAAAATCAGAGTTCACAGAGAAAATGAAGAGAGATACCTCAGTGCAGAAAAAGGAGGAGGCAATCTGCACATTCTTGTGGTTCCTGAGTTTGTGATGTGAGAAAGAAGGATCAAATCCACAGTAACAGTAAAAGCAGGAAACTCCAGAGGCCTCCACGGAGAAACAGAGCAGTGGAATGGAGAAGTAAATGCTGGCAGCTGGAGAGTGACTCCAGGCTAAGTGACTTCTATGTCCTCTGGAGAATGAGCTTAGTCAGATGCCATTTTAGGGATGGGACAACTAAATCTGGGGCTTGCAGTAGCCATGGCTTGGCTTCATAACAGGGCCCTCAGTGTTGAAATCCCACAGTGACTAGGTAAGGGACAATGGCAGGACAGGTCTGAGGAAGCCATGGTCAGGCTGGCAAGAGACACTCAGAGTACCGCAGGCTGAAGTCTACTGAAAGTATATGCAGCAGAGTCAACCAATATGAAGATGTCATATCAGATCTAGTAGACTGGCTTGTGATTGGTGATCATCAAATGAAAGACCTCTTAAAAGCAGCAAGGGATCATGAAAAATTAATCCAATGGCTGCCAGATGATGCAAATAAGACTAATACAAGATTAAATGGAATAAATGAAAAATCAGGATAGCACAAAGGGCAATTAAAAAAAACCCTGTTCACAGAAATAATAGCAGAAAACTTTTCGAGCATGGCAAAAAAACTTGCAATACAGATAAGTGAAGCATACAGAATTCCTAACAGCGATGATCAGGAAAAAAAAAACAACAAAAAAAAAACCAAAAAAACAACTACACCAAGGCATACAATAGTCAAAATTCCAAAAATTCAACACAAGAACAAAATATTAAATGCCATTACAGAAAAGAAAAAAACCACCTACAAAAGAAAGCCCATCAGAATCACAACAGATTTCTTAACATAAACCCTTAAAAACAAGGAGAGCTTGAAGTGAAGTATTTCAAGCCCTCGAAGAAAACAACCTCCCACTTGGATTGATGCAACCTGCAAATTTAGCTTTCAAAATTGATGAAAAATTTCAAGAACAACT
>RJWM01000096.1:80758-182411 GCA_004363535.1 Dasyprocta punctata | reverse complement strand
TTAAACAGAAGGGAAAGAGAGACAACCAATGAGAGGAAAATAATATGACAAAGATAAGTTAATACATATCAGTTATAACCATCAATGTAAATGGTCTCAACTCACCAATCAAAAACAAAAACAAAAAAACAGCAAAAAAACCACCACTGGCCAACTGGATCAAGAAACAAGATCCAACAACATGCTGCATACAAGAAACATATTTAACTCCAAAAGGAATTTATATAAGACAAAGAATGGAAAACAACACTCAATGTGACAGAAACCCAGAAAAAAGTGGGAGTAGCTATTCTATTTGCAGACAAAGTGGATTTCAAGCCAAGACTGATCAAAAGACAGAAAGGTTACTGCATACTTAAGGAAACAATCCAAGAGAAAGAGATAACAGTTACAAACACATACGCACCAAACACCTGTGCACTCAACCATATAAAACAAACATCTGAATATGAAAAATCAGATAAACTAATACATTTGGGAAGGGAGACCTCAATACCACAATTGTCACAAATGGATCAACTAGACCAAATAAATAAATATCAACAAAGAAATATCAGAGCTGAACCAGCAGCACATGAGACTTTCTCCAAAACAGACCCACATACTAAGTCATAAAACATGCTTAAGTAAATGCAGAGGAATTGAAACTATCCTATGCATTATCAGATCATAGTGCAATGAAATTGGAAATCAATGGCAAAAGAAACCACAAAAACTACATAAACACATGAAAATTAAATGACACCCTCTTGAACAACCAATGGGTCAGAGATGAATTAAAGAAGAAATTAGTTTCTACAATTTAACAATAATGACAATATGAAATAATGGAACTTATGGGATGCAATGCAATCAGTCCTATGAAGAAAATATATTGTTATGAATTTCCACATCAGAAAAACCAAACAAGTTCAAATAAATAATCTAATGAAGAACCTTAAGGTTCTAAAAAAAAGAGCAAGGCAAACTCAAAAGTATGTATGAGGAAGATTATAAAGATCAGAGCAGAAATTAATTCAGTGGAGACTAAGAAAATCATACAAAGAATCAATGAATCAAAGAATTGATTCTCTGAATGATTCAGTAAAATAGACAAACTCTTAAACCAACCTTATCAAAAAAAAAGGAAAGAAAAAACCCCAAATCCCTGCAACTAGTAACAAAAAGGATGAAATCACAACAGATCTTGTAGAAATCCAGAAGACCATTAATACCTACACTTTAAGAACCTGTACTCTAAAATAAGATGAAAAACACTAAAGAAATGGACAGATTCCTAGATACCAAAGTTGTATCAAGAAGATATAAAAATTCTAAATAATGCATTTTCAGTCAGTAGAATTTGAAATTAAAAAAAAAAAAAACCAATTGAAAAAGAAAAGTCCAGGTCCTGACAGATTCACTACTGTCTTGGTTATTTTTTCACACCTTGCTGGGACAAAACAGACAATACCCAAAGTGAAGGAAGGAAAGGTTTATTTATCTTACAGTTTTTGGAGGTTTCAGTCCCATAATCTGCTGGCTCCATGGCACAGGGGCAACAATTCAAGGCAGCAGCCAGAGCAAAAGCAGTCAGAGTATAAAGGGGAAAACCAGCCTCTTCTCCTCCCTTACGGTGTATGCAGGCCACCCACCCCCCACCACCCCTCAGGGCAGATGTAGCACTCAACAAATCTCCTTGCCCTCCTTTGCACAGGATAAGGATATTCACAAAGTAAGAACTCTGGCTCCCTGCTGAGTCTCTCAGTTAAACTTCTACATTTCTCAAGTTGACACAATGTATCAACCCATAACAACTACTACTACAGATCTAATGCCACCACTTTTCAAACTTTCTAAAGAAATTGAAAGGGAAGCAATACTCTCAAACTCAACCCTGGAAGGAAGCATTCCCCTGATACCAATACCAGAAAAGAATCCAACCAAAAAAGAGAACTACAGGCCCATCTCCCTAATGAGCACAGACACAAAAATCCTCAGTAAGATACTAACAAACAGAATGCAGCAAATCACCAAAAGATTATACACCACAACCCAGCAGGATTCGTCCCAGGGATGCACGGATGGCTCAGCATATGCAAATCAATAAATGTAATACATCACATTAACAGAAACAAGGACAAAAACCACATGATCATCTCAATAGATGCAGAAAAAGCATCTGACAAACTCCAAAACTCATTCATGATTTTAAAAAAACCTATAGAAAAGTAGAATAGGAGGTCTTTATTCCCATCTGATAAAAGCCATCTATGACAAACCAATAGTGAACATCACACTAAATGGTTAATAATTGAAAGTGTTCATTCTAAAATCAGGAAGAAGACAAGAATGTTCACTACCACCAGTCCTGTTCAATACAGTTCTGGAAACATTAGCCAGAGCAATTAGAAAAGAGAAAGAAATAGAATAAATATGGATAGGAGAGGAAGAAGTTAAATTATCGTTTTTTTTTTGTTGATGATATTCTACATAGAAGACCCCCAAAACTCTACCAAAGATTCCTAGAATTAATAACCAAATTTGGCATCACAGTAGGCCATAAAATCAACACTCAAAAATCAATAGCACTCCTATACACGAATAATAAACTCACTATGAGAGAAATTAAGGAAATAGCACCTTTCACAATAGCATCAAGAAAAATGAAATACCTTGAAATCAATTTAATGAAGTGAAAGACCTATACATTGAAAACTATGAAAAAAAAAAAAGGAAAAGGAAAGAAAACTACAGTACTTTGAGAAAAAGGAGACAGATGAGGGTATCAAAAAATAGCATTTGTTCTTAGATAAGGCAGAACTAATACAGTTAAAATGGCCATACTTCCAAAACTGTTTTACAGATTTAATGCAATCCCAGTCAAAATACCAACAGCATACCTCACAAAACTAGAGAAAACAATCCTAACAGTCATATGGAACCAAAAAAGACCTAGAATAGCAGAAGCAATTCTAGACGATAAAGCCAAAGCAGGGGACATCACAATCCCTGACTTGAAATTATACTACAAAGGTACTGTAATAAAAACAACATGGTTCTGGAGGAAAAAAAACTCGAAAATCAATGGACCAGAACAGATGATGCAGAAACAACACCACACTCTGCTACTTTACCTTTTAGAAAGGAGTCACACAACTTCACTGAAAAGAAAGACAGTCTGTTTAATAAACAGTTCTAGGAAAACTGTCTTTGCAAAAAAAAATGCTCACCATCATTCGCCACTCAAGAAATGCAAATTAAAACAACACTGAGATTCCATCTCCAGAAACAGTGGCTATTATCAAGAAATCAACCAATAACAAATGCTGGGGAGGCCATGAGGGAGAAAGGAATCCTTATATCCCTTGCTGGTGGGGATACAACCACTGTGGAGGTCAGTATGGAGATTCCTCAAAAAACACAGGAAGTTCCATTTGAGGCAGCTATTCCCCTTCTAGGTATCTTCCTAAAAGGGTTAAAAGCATCATGCCATAGAGAAATAGGCATACTCATGTTTATAATAGCACAATTTGTAACAGCTAAATCTTGGAAACAGCCTATAAGCTCGTCAAAAGATGACTGGATAAAGAAAATGTGGTATTTATATACAATGGATTACTACTCTGCCATAAAGGATAAACCTGAATCATTTATAGGAAAACAGATGCCCCCTGAGACCACAATCTTTAGTGAAATAAATCGGATACACAAGTTTAAATATTGCACTGTTTCTCTTGTGTGAGAAACCCAAAGGATAAATGAGGAGCATAACGGAGGATATATACTAGGAATGTTCAAATGGGAAAGGGAACAAGGGAAGGGGAAGGAGAAAGGCCAAGGAAAGGAAAAGGAAAAAAAAAAGAATAGAAAAAAAGGAGATAAAGCTTGTGAAAACGGGGAGGGAAAGAAGGGTTGAAAGAAAGGGAATGGGAAAAAAAAATTGAGATGTGTTATATATACATATGTGATCAATATATATGACAAATATTTACTAATAAAAAGAATAAAGTTAGAAAGCCGGGCGTGGTGGCGCACGCCTTTAATCCCAGCACTTGGGAGGCTGAGGTAGGTGGAGCATTGTGAGTTCGAGGCCCGCTTGGGCTACAACGTGAGCGCAAGACTGGCCTGAGCTACATAGGGCGACCCTGCCTCAAAAAACCAGGTCCGGGAGTTTGGTTCAGTGGCTTAGAGTTCGATCCCCGGTGCCGCCAAAAAAAAAAAAAAAAAAAAAAAAAGAATAAAGTTAGAAAAAAAGAAATCAACCTTGACAAGAGAGTGACCAAGGTGTACACTATGATTTGGATAGATGTCCCCCAAAAGGCCCATTTGCTAATGGACTGGTCCCTAGCCCATAGCACAACTGGGAGGTGGCAGAACATTTATGAAACAGGGCCTGTCTAGAAATCTTTTTGGTCATATGGGGACATGCCTTTAAAGGGATATTGGGACCCTGGGTGCTAATTTGCTCTTTCTCTCAGATGCCATAAGGCAAGCAACCTCCTCCACCATGCAGTCTCATCATGATGTACATCCTTACACAGGCCCAAAAGCAATAGATGATTCAGGTCAGGTATTTTTGTCAGTGGCAGAAAGCTAACACAGTGTCATTTCTAAGTACAGGAGAATAAAAAATATTATTACACATTTTAGTGAGGCTTCATTTACAAGTCAGTGTAGAGAAGTACCAGGTTTTGTGAGCTGAATTACCAAGAAAACTACAGATTCACTCTGAAAGCCTGAAAGTAAAACTAAACAAGCTACATGACATACTTTTGAAAGTACTTTAATAAATCATTAAAATTTCTAATTTGTATTTTTCTCCTGAAAGAATGTATAACAAAGTTACAAATTCCTCTTCCAAGCTGCTCCACTGGCCAGACAGGGCTGGAACTTCCAATCTGTTTCAGCCTCCAAGAGTGCTGGGACTATAGGCATGCTTAACCTAACTCTCCATCAACAGAAGAACTTCTCTATTTTTAGATAATCTGAAGTTCAAAATGCAAGTATAAAACTACAAGAGAATGACTCAGCAAAACAAAACAAGCCCCTCTGGAATCATTGAGGACTGGCCCTCTATTATTTTAAGTAGGCAAGCAACAAAGTTAAGAATCCACGAAAACTGTTAAATATATAAAAAATCTTGTAAGAGGGCTTTCAGTAAAATCATAAATAATACTAAGCATTCTACTTAAATCTAGGAGATCTTTATTATAACATAAAGAAGAAATCTGGGTAAATTTTACCAAATTAGCACTGAGTTGAATGTTCAGAAGATAGATTCTTACATTATTGAAACAATTACTCTCTAGTTTCGTTTGATCCACTTTTTGCTTTTTGGTTTTCACGTAACATGGAAAATGAAAGTCCTGGAGGCTCTATTAGAGACTTCTAGAACATAGAATGTATATGCCAATTTCACTACATGCTACAGAGCCCCCCTCGCCACACCAACTGCATGCCCTTCAGCAAAGGATGTCTTCAGAGACACCACAGCAACTTGTCATCAGTAAAACCTCAACAAGAAATACCAGGGTTCTGACTGCACTTGGGATTTCTCAAGAAACACTGCACTGAAACTTCACATTAGGGCAGGTTTTTCAAACTGTTCTTATTAACATCAGCCAACCCCTTTCCCCGACTTATTTCTTATGTTTTCCTTTCAACTTTGCAAGACTACAGAAACATGGTATTCAAACTAGCTACTCGAAAGCCCCATCAAAAACACTGCCTCTGAAGACCACCTCCCCTTGGCTACTTAGCTTCTGGCTGTGGCCCATTCCTCTTACCTCACTCTTCCATGGCTGACTTCCATCTCAATGAGTCCCACTGAACACCATACACTCTAAGGTAAAAAATCTCTTCATTATCTTTTTCTATTCCAGATTTAACTCAAATCCAGCTGTCCCAAAGCCCACTAACCTTACAAACTTTTCAAGGAGAACTGTTCATTCACCTTTTCTCCAGTGGCAATGATGCTATCTCCTAGCTCCACATGGTTGTTTTCAAACTGTTTCTCCTTTACTTTGTACTTCTGCATTTTGTATAAAACGTACTCCTTTTCTTTGAAGATTATGACACTAGTGGTTTTCAACCTTCACTGGTATTAACCTTCAGATCTTCTTCCAGAAAATTCTTTTCTTGTGTTTTGAAACCATACTGTCTCATCTTTTGAGAATTTGCTCTTTCAAGTATCCCTTTTTTTCTATTTTTTATTTATTTTGTTTTTTGGTACCTGGGGTCAAACTCACAACCTCATGCTTGCCAGGCAGGTGCTTGTATCACTGAGCTAAATCCCTGGTCCTATTTTTTGAGACAGGGTCTCACTATACTGCTCAGGCTGGCCTTGAACTCACTTTGTAGCCCAGGCTGGTTTCCAACTCACAACAATCCTCCTGCCTCAGCCTCCCGAGTGCTGTGATTAAAGGCGTGTGCCACCACACTCGGTTTCCTCTCTATTTTAAATCATCTCCTATATATACACAAAGAAAAGCAACTTTGGTTCCATTCCTTTTTTTAAAAAAACTTTTATATTATCGTCTTCTTTTCATGCTAAAGTTTCCCAAAACTAAGTTACACATGTGCATTACTTTGCTGGTACATCAAATTCCTTGGTTGCCACACTCACAATGCCACACTCATACCCACTCTAGTGACACCTGCCAGGGTCACTAGAAAACCCTTTACCAAATCTATCAGAAAAATCTCAACTTTGTCTTAAGGTAAAATCTGTACAAATATCACTGCTGGACTTCCCCAACCTAAAATCTCATGAAAACTGCTCCTTTTCTAAGAATCCCACCTCTTATCAACCAGAAAGACCTGAGGGTCACCTTAAACCAGTGGTGGCAAACCTATGCCATGGCGGGCTGTTTATACCACTGAAATCTCTAAAAGGTCTGCATCATTGCAAAACCTTTTTCTTTCTTATTCCCAAATATTCAGAGGCTCTCCAAATTATGTAAACTGCATTATTTTAATGACATTTTAGTATATGTCGTATGTACTTTTCCAAGTTTTCGCTAGTACCTTAGTTCAACCAGCTTTGCTATCTGTCTCATTTTCTTCCAGTTCAACAGTCAGATGACTAGCAACACATTCTTCTGAAAAGCCAGATCAGATCAGATGACTTAACTCCCTTGTTTAAAATCCTTCAATGAAATGCCACTGGCTACAGGATTAAATCCAAAACCCTCACAATGCCATAAGGATTCTGTGGCATTCATGATGTGGCCTTTGCCACCTCAAAAGCTGCATCCCACGCTCTGATCCATCAATTCTTCCTTCCTTATCTTGCACAGACTTCTTTCTTTAGTTTAACAGGTCTTCCTCTCCTTCATCAAATTTAATAAATGCCTGCATTTGCTTGTGGGTTTGAATTCACAGAGTTTAAAACTGAATTTTCCAAGTCTCCTCCACCAAAAATACCACTACTATCTACCTAGGTCCTTCATGTTTTGTTTTCCATAGCAATGCAATGATCTCACTGCAGCCCTACTCTACAGCCTGGCCTTAAGCTCTCCCTAAAAGTACTAAATGGGGCCATCTATAGCATTAACCAAAAGAACTTTTCAGATCACATTTATTATAAAGATGTCTTCCCTTTGAGAATGAGACTGCCGGAAAGATCTTTTTTGATATCTGATAATTTAATTTTTATGTTCCACTCAGCATTCTGGCATCTTACATTTTCGGTAGTTACACCTAAATATGAGATTCCCTATACTATTTGGCAATATAATCTGTAGAAAATTCACTACGTTCAATATTGAATACAAAAACAATTTAGCTATTCAATAATGACACTTTAATTTTAACTGTTAGAAAAACCCATTATAGAATTGTTGGAAATAAGATCATACACACACAAACACACACATACACACAGTGCAGTCACTATACATTTATATTTAGATTATAATTAATCTAAAAAAGTTAAAATTTTATATTACTCAAGTTAGTAAAAACCAATGATATATTTATCAAAGCAATTATATAATGTCACTTACCATCGCCAGCAGGAAGTCCTCTCTCCTTTTTCTCATCACATTTGTTGCATTCACTGAAGTAAAGCAGCAGGAACATATCCAAGAGTACCCAAATCAAGGAGGTGGCCAGGACCACCTTGCAATATGCAAATTTTCTCATGGCACTTTAAGTCAAATGAAAAATTTTAAAATATATATATATATATAAATATACAAAGATCATGAAAATTATCCCAATCCAGCTTCATCAGAAATCACGTTCATACCCTATAAAGAGAAAAGGGAAAAAATGAATGACTTAAGAATGACTAGAAAATTAACTATATGGTTAATTTAATATTATGAACATTAAGAAATATCACTTAATTTGATTAATATAACATTTCATGATTATACACATAACTCTTACAAAGCAATATCCAAGAAAATGGGCAAAGAATGTAAACAGGCACTTTGCAGAAAGGATACATAAATAGCCAATAAATGTGGAGAAATGTACTCAATTCCCCGTAACTAGATATACAAATTAAAATAACAGTGTACTGCTATTTCATGCCCATCAAATGCATTAGTCTTAACTCTCTATTCAAATACATTATTAAATTTTAAGGCAAAAACCAAACTACTAGTTGTCATAGGAGTTTAAACAACCAGTGATACCTGCCTAGTTCAACCTCCAGAGTTCCCAGACCCAAAGAGCTCTCCCTGTAATCTATACTGCAGCAGTTTATCAGACTAATTCTTGTCTCGCTTTGTCATTGAAACCCATCCTAAAAACTCCACAGTGACTATCACCCAGGAAACAAGGAAGACAACAGGTTATCATAAGATTTGAGACTTAATCTTGTTTTGGACTTCGTTG
This sequence comes from Dasyprocta punctata, assembly GCA_004363535.1. Taxonomy (NCBI): domain Eukaryota; kingdom Metazoa; phylum Chordata; class Mammalia; order Rodentia; family Dasyproctidae; genus Dasyprocta; species Dasyprocta punctata. Next base: position 173,582 of record RJWM01000096.1, on the reverse strand, counting down.
ACTTTTAGTTTCTATCTTCAATTCTCCTATCTCCCCTTATTCTGTTATATCATAAGAAAATGTCTGGACAGACATCATCAAATCTGGAAAATCATTTGGGATACTTTGACTAAACATGTTTCTGGCACACAAGGAGTTCACCTTGGGGAGTTCTGGAGCAGTCAGAGAGACTTCAGAGAGGTAGAGAACTATGTCCCTGAGCAGCTGACTCTGAGAATCAAAGACCTTTGTCACTGCTGATCAGGAGAAAGACAAGCCATGTGCATTCCAAGGAGGTAGTAAACACACGGGTACCACGCTGAAAGCCATGTAAGCATATCTGCAGAACGACTAGGTTGATAGTAGCAGCTTCTCCTAGGGGCAAATTTATGTAGCATATTTCATGGTGGCCATAGAGAACTATTTACCTAAACAAATCAGGACATGCAAGTGGATTTATCTATGGAAGAAATAACCGTAGTTCTTCACAAGATTGTTAGATTGCTGAATATACCAAAATAAATACTAATTGATACTTGTAAAGTCCATAAATAGACAAACGAATAAAGAAAATGCATCATTTATATATAATGGAGTACTACTCTGCCACTGAGATGGGTAAACCTGAGTCATCTATAGGAAAATGAATGTACCTTGAGACCATAATATTAAGTGAAATAAATCAGACACATAAGCTTAAATACCACATGGTTTCTCTTATATGAGAAACTCAAATATAAGTAAAAAGCAAAATAAAAGACAGATAACAGCAAGTACGGAGATAGATTTTTTTCAAATGAGAAGGGGATAAAGAGATGGAAGGGGTAGAGAATGAGGGAAAAGAGATGGAAGAAAATTGAGATGCATAATGTACATGTACCAACTCCCCACAAGCAATGTAATCATTATGTAATACAAACAAATATTAATAAAAATTAAACTGAAAAAAAGTATTACTTTTTAGAAATTATTATTAAAAATTAGTAAAAAAATTACTATTACTCTCTGGGGACTGCAATCTCTTGCCTACTCCATCAGACCACACTCTCTGACTTCAAGAGAACAAGGATGCTACTGTCATATTCCTGCCTCAAAATCATGCTTCTTCCACGTGATGACTGATACTGTGTCACATGTAGTATGCAGCTACTGATAGCTACACTAACAGTGACAGAATTATTGGGCACAATGTCACAAAACAATAGTTCTCATCATAGAAACTAAATAATAAATTTGTATGTTGAGCTATTTCACATGAAAGGCTATCTCTTCTGGTTACTGGCAAGGAATCTGAGTACTGATGCAATGGACTTCAAATGTGGTTTTATAGTTTCTAAAATCTAATTTTTTAATTGACATGTAATAGGCCCAAATAGGTCTGACAAATCTGCCTTTTCTTTGCCCACACGAGCAAGGAAAGGCATGTCAGCACAAAGACCCACATATGAATGAATCTTTACTGCAGTTTAATCATAATCATCAAAATCTGGAAACAATCCAAATATCCATCACTTGATGAATGGATAAGCAAATTATGGTACAGGTTCAGTATCTCTTATCCAAAATGCCTGGGATCAGAACTGTTTAATCTGAATTTTTCAGATTTTACAATAATTTCCATAGGTTTCACAGGTGTAGCATCTCTAATCTGAAGTCTGAAATGCTTCAAGATCTGAAACTTCCTGAGGGTCACACTGGCACTCAAGTTTCAAATTTCAGAGGATTTTGGATTTCAGATTAGAGTTGCTGAACTTGTACATTTTGTATAAAAACAGTACTCAACAACCCACCAATAAATTATTATTAGTAGTATTCCCTCAAGTATTACCCCAAGTTTAAAGGTTAGGGGAACAAGTTTATTATTTGGGGTGCTGATGGTATAGACTGCTATAAAATTTATTGGTTCAAATATTCCACTCAGGACAAACACTGTCTGATACCTTGATTAGTATACCAATTCCTGAGAACTAACTTCTTGAAATATCTTGAAAGTTTATGATTTTTCCAACTTACAAAGTAATACATGCTCAAATACAATGAACCTGACAAATACAGAAAAGGATAAACTCACGTCCCAGTTAAACTGTTACTCCTTTCAGTCTTCAAGAATAGATTTATCATGTTTTAAAGCAAGTCTGTATTACCTATTCTGACTGAAATGCTATAATGTCTTAAATAATCTTATTATGGGGTGCGATGGGTATGACTATAAAGTGGCAGTATGCAAGAGCTCTATGGTAATGCTGGTTTGTGTGTGTGTGTGTACGTTTTGTTTTTTTGAGACAGGGTCTCACTATGTAGTACAGACTGGACTTGAATTAACTATGTAACCCCAGTTGGTCTCAAACTCACAGCAATCCTTCTGCCTTAGCCTCCTGAGTGACAGGATTATAGGCATGTACCACCACACCCTACTGAAATCTTTTTTTTAAACAAATAATACGTTCGGCAGACATTTTAAACCCTCTTCCCACAACAAACACTAAGTAGTACATCTTATGGAACATCATAACATTTTACTGCTCACTTCAAAATAGGTTTAATATCTGCAAGGATATTTAACAGGGCCACATATATTTTTTTACACTTAAAGAATAGATATAAAACAGATACGAACCAAAGAAGTCTCCTGGCTCATGGCTGGGCCTTGCTCCCCTCCTCTTTCCTCCCCTCCTTCCAGGGTTTCTTCTGCTAACAAATCCAGTCCCATGGTCATAGGTTAGTCAAATGACCTAACCAGGTCAACCACAGAACCTGACTCTTTGGCCTCTTAAATCACAGACCTAGGAGACTATCAGTCATACTGTCTACCCTGTGGAAAAGGCCCACCTGTAGTCAAAGAATTGAGACTAAGGAGAAGCATGCAAAATGAGAGGCAGAGGGTCATAATGGTGACCAAGTCCTTGACTCAACTTTGTGATCACCTAAGAATTCTATCAATCTTCTTTTTCTACTTAAAGAGTCTGAACTGGGATCCTGATACAACCAAAATGCTTATAAGGTTAAGGGGAGGCATGGAAGTTAGGATTCTACAAGCAAAATCCAGAAGGTTCTGGGACACTGATGAATTTTCTCTCCCCTCTACTTATCATAAAAATCTAGAGTATGTATAAAACTTGTCATAGAAATAAATAATCACAACACAACACACAGGTTGGAACATAATCTTTGAAGTTCCCTCCACGATCTCCTCTCTTTCCCAGCTCTTCAAAGGTAACCCCTACTCTGAAATTACCACCCTCTTTTGTCCTGAGTTTAACCTTAATGTTTTAGTTACATGTTTCTGAACTGTCTATACACAGGAAATTCTGAGACTTGCTTCCCCCACCAACACTGCATTCCTGAAATTTACCCATGAGGCATGCAGCTGTAGTCAATTAATTTGCACTACTTAACAGTATTCTGTCACTTAACATACCATGGTTTCTCTACTCTTAATAGGCATTTAGGTTGTCTCAAAGTTTCTGCTATTACAAACTATAACCATACCTGAACATGCTTCCTGGTACACATGTGTAACAATATTTATTTAGGGTACAGTGATTGGCTGTACTTTTGGCAAAGGGTGAAACAGTAAAGATTTTTGGTTTCATGGGCCATACCATCCCTAGAAGACATGTGAGTCTCATGTAGTACTATGAAAGCAACTATAAATGACTAACAATATTCTAAGAATTTATGGTCACTAAAATTTGAATTCCATAAAATTTTCACATTACAAACAATTAAGATACTCTTTTTACTTTTTCAATCATTTTAAAGTGAATTTTCAAAAACCAATTCTTAACTCATGAATTATCACACCAATTTCTGATCTACAATACATACTTGGAGTGTTAGTTCAAACGGTATGCATCTTTTCAAAAGGATTAGATATCACCAATTTGTTTTCTCAGGTGGCTGAAGCAACCCCCCAAGAGCTTTGAGGGATGTGTTTTATCCTTAACAACTTACTGCAATCAGACCTTTTCATTTTTGATAATTCCAGTAAGTATGCAGCTAGTATTCTAATGTAGTTTTAGTTTGTACTTCCCTGTCATCCCTAACATTACTGGTCATTCCATTTCCTCTTCTCTAATGTGCCAGTTTTAGTCTGGTGCACTATTCTATTGGATGGGATTGTCTTTTTCCTATTAGTTGTGAAAACTTTTACACAGTGTTACATCATTAAGTCCTGCAACTATTTTTTTCTCAGTTTATAGCTTATCTTCTTAACAAAAAAGTTTTAGGTTGAGTGGTCTATTTTGAGTTTTTCTTTCCCTACAACTCATTAAAAATGCTTTATTTAAAAATTTTTTAAAGTTCTCCCTTTCCTGTTTAAGCAGGGAGTCAATGTCATTATCTCCCATGTGGGTAACCAACTGTCTTAGAACAACTTAAGAAATTCAACTTCTCCCTAAAGGTGCTCAAAGCCAGTTCTGTCATAAACCAAGTTTCTGAGTTTCTGCACTGTATTCCCTTGATCTGCCTATCTCTTTTTAACATTGCTATCATCCTAATTATTAGAACTTTACACTAATTCTTGAAATAAGATAAAGCAAGTCTTCTCTTCTTTTACTATGTTTTCAGGAGTGCCTTGGCTACTTTTATCTCATCAGTCTTTCTTAAAAATATTACAACCAACTTTTCAAGCTCTATCAAAAAAGAAAAGCTGGTGTGATTTTAACAGATTGAAATAACCCTATAAATAATTGGAAAAAATTGTTATCTTTACAATAGTGAATATTCAAATCCACAAAAAGTTCTATTTCTCCATTTATCTGGAACTCTTAATGTTTCAATTAATCACAATTTTATCTTTTAAAGGTTTGACACAAATACTTGTCACTAAACATGTTACATATTTTAGAACCTTTTCTCTACCTGAAATGATACTATTCTGTTGTTAATTTACAGAAATGCGCTTGATTTTTATTGATTTTAAATTCAGTCACCTTTCTGGGTCCTGTAGTACAATACTAAACAGAGAGTTAACAGGCATCCTTGGTTTTCTCCTGTTTTTTTTTATTGGGGAGGGACATCTTTTTGAGAGGGGGTTTTGCTATGCAGTTCAGGCCAGCCTTGAACTCACTTTGTAGCCCAGGCTGGCCTCAAACTTACAGCAATCCTCCTGCGTGAGCCTTCTGAGTGCTGGGATTACAAGTGTGCACCACCATGCTTGGCCTTTAATTCTGATTTTAAAGGGTAGATTTTGTTACTATAAAGCAAAGAATGGATGCAGCCATATGATTGACCACTTTATTACTTAAAATTATATCCCATCTATGACAAAAGGAATCTAATAGTTAAAATTTTTTAAATGGTGTCTTAGTAACTTTCTCTTACTGCTGAGACAAAATACCCAACACCCACTGTTAAGCGAGGAAAGGTTTGTTTCAGCTCACTGTTGGTAGAGGTTTTAGTTCACAGTCAACTGGCTCCAAGGCAAAGTGGCATGACAGAGGGACATCGCAGAGGAGAAACAGTCCATGACAAAGCAGGCCAGGTAGAAGGCACCAAAGCAGCATAGTTGTAAGTGACAGCAGCATCCTCTTTCTGTCCCTTATATTCCATCCAGGTTATCCGCCCTTATGGATGGGTAGCATTTACACCCTGGGTGGGGCACACTTAATCCCAGTATCACACACCCTCAATCCAGCCACCTTCAAAAAATCCTGCCTATAACCACGAGGCTTTGAAGGGGACATCTAGTTACAGGCCCTAACAAATGGTTATGATGGAACAACTCTAAGAAAATAAGAAGTCATAAAGATAATAAAAAAGAAGCTGATGCTGGGAAAAGGAATAACACTTAAGAGAAGTTTTAAAAATTCCAAAATGTTTTCCAAAATGATATCATTATTAAAATAAGGGCATAGTGCCTAATTTCTACATCTATTATATTGTTCCTTTAAAAAAAGGTACAATATTTTTTGGTCACAACTCACTCCAAATTCTCTGCATATACTGTACACTGAGTCTTCACTAAAGATGTTTTTGGTACTTTGTCAGGTACTGAGTAGATGGCCACAGCATGAAGGCAATGACCCACATACCTCGTCACCTTATCACGCTGTTCTAAGAGATGTACAGGAAAAGCGACATCCAGACAGGGAAGTTTCCAAATAGGTTTTATCAGTAAGGCAGCATAAGATATACAAGATTTCGTTTTAATTTTTCTTCAAAGTTGTTTTGCTTCTATCTCTCCTTTACCTAAAGTCTTTTAATGGCTTTCCACTGTCATTCAATCAAGAGTTTTTCACTGACCTTTTTATTTTAAAGAACAATGATAGTTACACCAGGATCCATACTTGAGAGGATCCTTACCAAGGAAATTCCACAATCTAATAAGTTAGAGAAATGTTATATGCATGCTCTATTCACTGTACGAGTCTCACAGTACATATTATCATTGTGCTAAGGGATCTGTCAAGTTCTACAATAGGGAAACCTATTTAACCACTTACTTGTCTCCAATTATTTAAACACAGGATGACCAAAAATCGCACATTTTCCGTTAATTTTTATAGGATACCAGGAAACATAAAAATGACAATTTAATCAAATTTATTCAGTACTAGAACTGACTGCTTGAGATGACAACTGTACAAGCAACACCTGGGATAGTCAGTACACAAACAAACATGCTGCCCAAGTGATGCTGGGGTAAACTGTTAAATGATTGACTTTCTAAACTTAGTACTTTCTATTTTCAAGTATAGAACTCTCCCCATCCACTTTGTCTTATTTGTGTAACACAAAGCAGATTTCAAACAGCAAAAGAGCCAGGTGTCATGATTCAGTCTGTAATTCCAGCACTCTATGAGGCTAAGGCAGGACAACTGCCTAGCTCAGCAACTTAGTGACTTAAGAGAGTCCCTGTCTCAAAAAAGATCTCATGTGTTTAAAAGCCAATCACAGCCAGATGTGGTGGTGTAGGCCCGTAATTCCAGCACTCATAGGCTGAGGCAGGAGGATCGCTTTGAATTCAAGGCCAGCCTGGGCTACATAGTGAGTTTAAGACCAGTCTGAACTGCATAGTAAAACCTTGTCCCAAAAAGACAAAACATACATACATACATACATAATATATGCCAATCTTAAGACAGGACTTCATGAAGTAAACATAAATTTTGTAACATGCTGATTTAAGGAGATGTCCCTGTATCGTTCTTTAACATAATATATGTGTGTATATTATACAAATAGTTGTGGGCAAAACAAAAAACCTAGAAGTCATTATTATATAAATCCCTAAAAGACTCTAAAAACTTTTCCTCAGAGAAATAAAATCTGTCAACTACAAGTATGGCTCACTATGTTTAAACTGTATAAACAATATAGTGTACACTAACATCTGCTTTCCATCTGGGAACCTGGAATTTTGGTATGTACTAGACAGAAGTGGCTACACGACCAACCCCAATAAAAATCCTGAGCACTGAGTCTCTAATGAGTTTCCTTGGTAGAAAACATTTCACACATGTTGTCACAATTCATTGCTGGAGGAACTAAGCACATCCTGTGTTTCTCTACAGGGAGAGGACTCTTAGAAGCTTGTGCTTAGTTTCCTCCAGATTTCATCCCATGCATTTTGCCCTTTACTAATACTTCTTTGTATCCTTCTGAAGAAATAAATCTTAGCTGTTAGTACTACTATGTGCTGAAGCCTGTGGGTCCTTCCTAGTTAATCACTGAACCTGGGAATAGTCTTAAGAACCTCCAACACAATCAACATATTAAAATTTAAGTGCTTATTAGACCAAATGCTGAAATTCAAATTTGAGTTACAAAAATTGCTACACGAACCTAGAAAAACTATTTTATTTGCAAAAATCCGAGTTTCCTTATTTCTTTAAGTGAGAAAAACATATCTATATCATAGTCTAATTGCAATAAATTAAATGAAGGAATGCATAACATTCATACCATATATACACAGTAAATATTAAATAGTATTTCTACAGGTACTTTCTTAGATGAAACAATCAGGAATCTTTGGTAGATAGTCTGATACAATGAAAATTCAAACAGTCATCTGAAGTACTACAAGAGTGGCTCAGAGATAAACTGTGATCCTGTATCTTCACCATTGGCACTGTGAATGATTTCCAGGACATATGACAGCATCAGTGACAAGTTCAACGAAGTTAAAACTATGTGAGTATCATCTTCGGATTTCTAAACCCAGTCTTCATTTAGTCTTCAAACTGACCTCCTTCATGAGAACTAATGTACTAATTAATTAGTATTAGGACTATATAGTTATGCTTCTCAAATTATTAAGGATTTTAATTTTTAGTACAAGGCCTTTTCTTACATGTATATGAGGCATGAAGTCTAACCAACATAAGTTTTGAAAAGAGAAATTAAAACCCTGACATCATTCACTCCCAACTATCAACTTACCCCAAACTGGTTTTTCAAATGAATTCATGTTCTCAATCCACATGACCCACATCTCCTGTTGAAAAATTAATTTACTAAAATCAGTTTATGGCACAGTAACTATATCTTAGCCTCTTAACTCATCCATTTTATTCCACTGTAGGTCATGGACACCTGAGTGCAAAGACCATGTCTTATTTAGTTACTATCGCCATGCTGAGCACAGTACATGGCACACAATGTTTAATGTCTAATATATGAATGAGTAGGTCAATGAATAAAATACCACTAATAACCAACACCAAACTTGGTAGATATGCTATAAAATTGCCTTTCCTTCTCTTATGAAACTACCAGGACGTTAACTTTCCAGATGTGAAAACTGAAAACAGCACCTGTGGCAGATAACTTTTTCCCATTTCACCCCCACTTTTTACTGTGTTAAACCCCCCAACTTAATTCTAGTGATAATTCTCCACTGAGCCACCCATTCCTGATTGGTCCACATCAACTACAGTCATTCCATTCCTCTTATCACTCAAGCCAAATTCTCACCAATGCATCTTGAGAGGAAGTCTACTGGGAAGCATTTGGGGCAAATTACATTCTCTCGTAGAGGTGCCAACAGAGAACTATACTTTTCCATCCAAAGTGTTTCTACAGCATACTTAAAAGTATAGCTGTCATCTTCAGGTCATGAAAGAAGCTATCATCAACATGCTGAGGATGACAAAGTTGAAACTATGGAAAGCACATGAGACCCCGATGGTATCACAAAGTCAGACCAACCCTAAAAACTATGTATGATTTGTTATGTGAGACCTCAGATAAAGCCCTCAGTGATCCACTAGGTATTCTGTTACTACCTATACTCAAAAACTTTCTAATATATCACTCTGTATTGATTTAAATAGGTATATATCCTGTGAAGAAAAAAAATGAAGATGTAAACAGTTGAGGATCTAAATTAAGAAGGCTATTTTTAGAGGAGATTGCATAGAAATAGAATTTCACTATAAACTTAATAGCTACAAACTAAAACATGGTGCATGACATACCCTTTTTAGACATGGCATTACAGTCATGCAACGCCACTTAATGAGAAGGGTATGTTCTAAGAAGTGTATCATTAGATGATCTCATTGTGTGACTATCACAGGGTATACTTACATAAACCTAGTAGCATAGCCTACCACACACCAAGCTTATGGTATATACCAGTACAATGTAAACCACAACTATAGCATCATATCCACACTGCTGAAAATCAAACATACAGAAAAAAAAAAAACTCTTCAAAGTAGACAGAGGGAAAAAAAGACATAATATACACTGAACAAAAAAATAATAAACCCTGTCTTTTCTATGTGGAACAGATACCTTCAGGTAAAAAAAACACCAAAACAAGTATCTTTCACAGTCTTGCACTATAAAAAAAAAAAAATGCTAACAGTTCCTCAGTAAAGAGGAAAAAAAAAAAAAACCTTACTGGTGAAGTGCTGGAAATACTGTATTACCTGTAAAGTCAGGAAAAAGACAAAGACGCCTTCACCTTGTCAGCAGTACCTAGAGGTCCTATCCAACACAGTAAAATAAGAAAATGAAACAAATATTTAAGAATTTAAAAGAAGCCGGGCGTGCTGGTGCATGCCTGCAATCCCGGCATTAAAAAGGCTGAGGCAGGAGGATCCTTGCAAGTTAGAGACCAGCCTGGGTTACAAAGTGAGCTTAAGGTCAGCCTGAACTTCACAGCAAGACCCTGTTTCAAAAAAGACCAAAAAAAAATTTTTTTTAAAGAAGAAATTGTACCTGCCTGGCAGGTGTGAGGATGTGAGTTCGATTCCTGGTACCACCAAAAAAAATAAATAAATAAATAAATTAAATACAATTAAAGAAGAAATTAACAACTGACAGGCATGGTGGTACGTGCCTGTAATCCCAGCATTTGAGAGTCTGAGGCAGAAAGATTGCTTGAGTTCAAAGCCAGCCTGGGCTACATAGTGCCAGCCTGGGCTACACTGCGTCCTTACAGGAGCAGGACAAGGGGGATGCTCTCAGGCTCACGGTGCTTGGGAAAGTACAACTTGTGTGTATCGGGGCATTACATCTTTACAGGAGCAGGACAAGGGGGTACTCTCAGGCAACAAGGGGGTTCACACGTTACAACAGTGACTTATGAGCAAAAACACATATTGTAAAGACAGAGTAATATTGTATACCAAATGCATACTATTGCTTTTTCTAAGGAGAAGAGACTGGTTTAAAATACATTAAATTTTTTTTTGTATAAAAGATCTAAATTGTGGCAGATTGTTGCATGTTCACTCATTATCTATTTTCAGTGTTTTCTTAGAATCAAACTGCAATATTGCTACAAGTAGCAACTGATATCTCCTAATGACAGAGTAGGATGGCAATGAGATAAAAAGTAGAAAACACTAGTAGATGGGCCCTTTTGCCTTTGTTCCTACCTTGAGCCCCGGACACTGGAATGCGAACACAACGAATGCAGTTGCACAGACCTTCTTTACAATCATGAGATGACCTTGAGAAGGAAAGCCACAAGTTAAGGAAAGATGGAAGGAGCTAAGTCTGTGTCCACCACACTGGTGCCATATCTGGAGAGGAAAATACAAATTTCACCTGTGCAAAGCACCTTTCTGTGGAGGAAGGAGGAATGCAGCGATCTTTTAGAGGCAGCCAAATCTAATACTACATAACACAGAATGAAAAGGGCAAAAGATTAAGATAGTGGGAGGAGGTGGATTCATGACTTGCTCTTTCTGTTGTGTTTTTCTGTATAAATTTTAAATCTTTATTTTAAAAACTTTCACTTAGATTTAAACAGAAATTCTTAAATGTTACCCACAAACAGTTTAACTGTTGGCCTATAGATAAGCTGAACTGCAAAGGCAACACACATATACTCCGACCAAAATGGCTAAAGTATTCATGAAAAACTTGCCAATCACACTCTTTGAGAGGTATTATTATATTACTGCCAACCAGTACTCCCACTGCCTGTCTGGTTAACAAAACTAAGATCCTACAGTCTTTTGGCATTAGGCTACAGATCAGAAAGACCAAAAAACAAGTGGAAAATTCTGCTATTCTCCTTCCGTACTTTTCCTTCTCTATACATTCCCCAGAGTTAAGTACTACCCTTTTCTTCCTCCACAAGTGGATCATCAAGAAGAGGAAAAAAAGCATCAAAGGCGAGTGGTACTCTCAGTTGAAATCTGGTTGTCTTTTTCAATTACAAACAAAAAGGTTCTTTTTAGAAAAATGAATAAATAAAAGGTTCTTTTGAACTTCTCTTAATATACCTGGATTAATTTAAAAATTTCTTGAATTAATTTAAAAGTGACTTTTTGAGATCCAAACGGTTTTCAATTTTGTTCAAATAAAAAAAGCAAAAAGTTGGGGCAGTGGTTCATTTTAGATTTTGACCCAAGATAACAGTCTGCAATATTTAGTTACCATTGGAAAAAAAGTAGAAACTGTTCATTTATTGGCACGTATGCAATTTAGTCAATAATTCAACTTCCTGAATTTATTACAAGTACCATACACTACAAAATACACATACCTTTCATTGTCTTTCCTTGACTAGTCAGCAATTTGGTATTTCAATTTTTGTTTTATTGTTCTTTTTCTAATTTGGTTGCAATCTAATGCCATTTAATTTTCTTATTAGTCTATAACCTTAGGAGTTGTTTGCGTTGTCTCCTGCTGATTTTTCTATGAACAATTATTCTCTGCCACATTCCCTCGAATGGTTTTTCCCTGTAGTCTCAGTCACTTCCACATTAAGATTCACTTTAGGGGACATTTCAAGTACCTTCTCTTGAGATTTTTTTTTTCCCCAGTTCTTTGGTGGGCAGATTATAAAATATGCTTCCTCATCTTAGAACCAAAAAAATCAAAACAAAACAAAACAAAACAACCCTGCAATTTAGCTGCTATTTACTAATTAATGTCATGGAAAGTTAAGTGATTGTTGAAAATGTCCAAAAAATAATCCTTCCATTCACATCAATAACTCAAAACATTTCTTCTGCATTATTTTTTAAAATGCCATCTAATTCTCATAACTGTATCCTACTAAACCTCTGAATACTTATGTTATCACTTCTCTATTAAAAACACTAAGTACTTGCATATTCGTCTTCATTATGGATAAAAATATTGACCAAGAGATAAATATTTTGCGGGTGACAATTCTCTACTTGAGTTTTACAGAATTCAAGAATTAAGTTAAATCATTCATGACCAGTTTTCCAAACACAAATATAGTACTATGGTACAGCCTAGATTCAAGCTTCCTTGTTACAACCATGAAGTCAAGAGGAATTAACTATAAAACTTCTAAAAGAAGCATGTAAACATACTCAATACTTTTTAAAGAGAATAAAATAACTTTTCAACTTTAAAAGTCTTCAGAGGATTGGACACGATGCTATCTCACTACAAAAAAATCAGAGAACAGCTTCACTGAACTGCAACTTTTGGTTTTGCATTTGGTAGGCTATTACCTATAACACTACCCTACACACACTAAGTGCCTGATTTTCAAAAAAAGAAAGAAAACAGTACAGCAGTCTTGAAAAAGACAGACCTTTCATGTGATATAGCAAAGTTTGTGGTTTCCTTATAAAGCATCCTAATCTTGGGGAAAAGTTATTTAAAAAAAAGAGGAAAAAGGTGATAAGTAATAAAACTTACTTTTTTTCCTAAGAACTTTTTCGTAACAATCAAATGTAAGTGTGGGCCTTATGTGACTTTTGAGTCTGCAAACTAACTTAAAAAGGCACATTAGATGCTGCTAGGAAAATTTAATGATGGACTTGGTATTAGATGCTACTAAAGAGTTACTATTACACTTTATTAAGAATAAGTGAATTACTGTCCTAATAAAAATGTTCTCATTCTGGGGTTGGGGATGTAGCTCAATGGTAGAGATTTTGTCTAGCACTCATTAAGCCCCTGGATTCAACCCCCAGCACCATCAAAAGGAAAAGAAAGTTCTCATTTTAAAAAGATTTATACTGAGAAATGTTGCAGGTTAAAATGACACAATTTCTTCTATTTAAAATATCTGGGCATGGCATAGCGGAAGACGATAGGCGAAACATACATGGCAAAATCATGATCTTTATTGAATCTGGCAGATGTATACAGGTTTAAAGGAGTTCATTATACATTAGACTTCTTAAAATACAAAGCTAAAGAAATAACTTTTAAATGTATCTCAGCTAAAAGCTTAATTAGGATTACCAGTGAATTTAACATCCTACTTTGACAGGTCAAATATTGCAAACACTGGTATTTTGGAAACAAAAATCAGAGTATGTACACATTCATTCACATAAACTTATTAACTATTTGTTATATGTCAAGCATTTTACAAGATCATGGGAAAATAAGGATGAGTTGAACAATGTCACTATCCTTAGGGAGGAGATAGTCAATATGTATTCTTGGTAGTCCAAGAAAAGGGTATAGAACAACAGTAAGACAAAAGATGGGGAATGAGAACTGTCTGAATGGTTGCAATGTGTCACATGTGTTACATTAATGTATTACCTGCTGCTCAAAGGGGAAAGGAACTATCAGGAAGTTTTGTTTTCACACCAGACATCGTCTCACTGCAGCAGAAATTAATCAGAATATATGGGTATGGGGGAGTTCTCCCTGAGTGATTTTGCATTAGAGAATTTTATCCTAAAAACAACCCTTTCAGGCTGGTTTTATCTTCATTTTCCAGCTGAGGAAGTTGAACAATCAGAAGTTTTAAGGGTGGGCAGAATATAAACATTAAGAGACTCAGAAGATCTGAAAAGTCTGAACCAATTCTGGAAAGTGGTGCCTAAAATAAATGAGGCAGAGTTCTGAAAAAGGTGTAAAGGACAATGCTAAGGATAAAGATATAAAGTTATGTGACACTAGTGGCTGTGTTCACTAACTATTCTGCAAGTAACAATCGGTTTGGTGATTTAAATGTAACACTGAAATATTAGAGGAGCTTACAAAATGTGGTAAGTAGAAGTAGTTAGATAAGACTGTACTTGAAGACTTCAGGGTGAGGATATTTCAGGCTTGGGACTAGCCACATACTAGTCATGTGCAACACAGGCAGGATGAAAAGTGCATGCAATATATGCAGTTTCCAAAGCAACAAAAGCTATCATTTTATTGAGTGACTGGCTGCAGTCCTGAGGATCAAACCTAGGCCCTTGCACATACCAGGCAAGTGCTCTACCACTAAGCTACATCCCTAAGTCCAAAGCTTGTCTTTTTAAAAATAGGGATGTAAGTCAAAGGAGGAGAAAGAAAGCATAACAATAATACTAAGTGCACCCCTGTAATCCCAGTACTTGGGAAGCTAGGCAAGAGAATCACTGTGAGTGAGTCTGAGGCCAGCGTGGGTACACAGTGCCTGCATTACACAGTGAGACCCTGTTCCAAAACAACAACAACCAACAAAAACCCTGAGTGCTTATTTACTGTTTACTGGCACCACTTTACACAATATTCTCAAAACCCAGTGAAGTGGGTCTAGTCTGCTCATCATCTTACAGAAAAGAAAAATGACTCTGGCAGAAACACTCCCCATATCACACTCGCACTGTTGCATTCACTGCCCACACCCAACATGGCCGTCGTGTAACAGCAGGACGGAAGACTGCACCTGATAGACAGCTCTGATGAATACATAAAGGAGGCAGGTACTCAACCTGCAGGTACAATGGCTAGATAAAAGAAACTGTGCCATCACTTGCGATGGCAAACATCTCACCATAAAAAGCACTGAGAGTGCTTTGAAAACAGTTTTCTTGTAACCTGAGAGAAGTTTAAAGAAACTACAGCTGATAAAAGAAAAACACACAGTCCGCAACTTTACAGATGGTATCTTGGTTCAACGTCAGGAGTAGGATGGCAAGGAAAGCACAATTAGAAAACTGAAAAATGGAAAATTGCTGGTATACTACATCATGCTGGTAGACTACAATGTCATCTATACTCGAGTCTATGAAAAAGCAGAAAAAAATTCCATCATCATTTTGGACAGGAATTAGCTGTAAGAATGAACAAATTCAGTTTAATAAGCAAATCTCTTTTTTTCTCATTACTGTGTTTCATTATCTTTATCGCAAATATTTTACATACAACTATTTCAAAGTACTGGTTTATGTCTGTACTGGAGAAGAAAAAACCTGAAATTTTCCACCTCTGGAATTTAGAGAACTGAAATCGTATGATTTATCATTTACTACTTTTAAATCCAACATGTTTTCAAGATGTTTCGCCCACGATACTATTAATATTGCATTTTAACTTTGGCATCATAGAGCAAGAGTTGGCAAACTACTATCTTTGTAAATAAATGTTTGTGGGAACACAGCCATGCCCATTCATTTATGTATGGCTTATTACTACCTTTGCACCCGAACAGTAGAGTAATCGTGGAAGAGAGTGTTATGGCCTGCAAAGCACAAAATCTAGGTAGGGACCCTTTACAGAAAAGTTTGCTGGCAACCGCCAAAATGGTATAAAAGGCAGTATGTCTGTTGTTGTCCAACTTTAACAGTTTTGTCAAGGTAGTCTTTAATTTGTATTTCCTTGATAATAAATGTTTAGTGGCTATCTTTTTCATCTTTATGTATGTATACTGACATGTATATATGTATATATTATTGTGATTTAAAAAATCCTTTGTCCTTTATATGTGTTAGAAATACATTCCATATATTTAAGATTATGTAGACTTTATTCCTTTAAGTATAACTGAAAAAGCAAAGTATTTTTATTTTAATATTTAGTAGAGACTAATTTAACCTTTCCCTTCCACAATTATGCTTTTGTCATCTAAGAAAAATGAGGGTTGAAAGCACTCTAATATTTTATTCTGAAAGTTTAAGTTTTGCCACTCATAATTATTCCATCTGGAATTGTTTTCCACTCTATGTCCAATATGTTGTGAGGAATGAGACCAATTTTTTATTCTGACAATAATAATTCACACTATTTAAGGCATATTCCAGTTGGACATGATGACATGCACCTATAAACCAGCATTTGTGAGACTGAGTCAGCTCAATCACTTGAACTCAGGAGTTTGAGACCATGTTAGGCAACAGAGTGAGACCTCATCCCAACAACCAAATAACACACCCCTCACCAACAAAACCAAAAAGGAATACAGCACTCTATTTTCCTTATCTGATTTGTAACACCAAATTCATATATAAGGTTTCTGTGTATATATAGTAGGTTGTTGTGCTTACTTTCCTTCCTTACCTGTTTGTCTAACCTTGTCCTAATAGGTGTCAGTGGGTAAATTAGGAAAAAAGAAATAGAAAACCTATCCTACAATGCAGGGGTTCAATGAAAAGTGTGGATGATTTTACTGTGCGTGCGTGTGTGTGTGTGTGTGTGTGTGTGTGTGTGTGTGTTGTTAGAGATCAAACTCAGAGCTTAACAAAAATTAACTGATGGTACATCATACGGAAGTGTGAAGTTTTCATGATGCCAGACTGTGTGTGTGTGCACGTGCACGTGTGTATGAGTGTCTGTATTGCTGAACTCAAACCACATGCTAGGCAAGAGCTTTACCACTGAGTTACATTTCTGGCCCTACACTAAGTCTTTAAAATTTGTAGGACAAGTAATTGCTTCAGGAATATCTTGGCTATTCTTGACCCTCTGTATCCAAATAAATTAAAATTTAACTTAAATTCCATTAAAAAATGACATCCTGCAGAATTTTTTTAAATGCCAATGAATTTACATTATTACATTCTTTCATGAAGATATGCCCTATGAACTCTTTAATGTAGTTTTTTCTCTCTTTAAGATTCTGGCATGAAAAGTATTACATCAGACCTTAAAAAACTGACCTTTGAACCTACAAGAGTCCTTTGCAATCTTGTAATTATTTTTATTTTTATCTATCTCTCAATGTGTATTTATCTTAAAAGGAAGACAATAAAATTAGAGCTCCCATTTTTTATAAACATTGTGTTATAATTATATTCAATAAATTATCTTCTTAATGATACAAGTAATAAACACTGTTAATAATGAGGCCACTTTTTTTTTCCAGACAAAATTCCCAAAGGATAGGCCCTACAAACCTTAGAGACAGAATTTAGTTGTAAAAACAAACTTGTTGTGATCCCCTTTTCAAGACAAAAATATAGGTAACAGTTATGTGTAGAAATAAACCAAGTTGAGAATGTTTGTCGAGACAGAAAAATATAGCATTTTAACATAGCAACATACTGTACTAAGTCAGCTACTAGTAATGACACAGCACTTCAAGCTCTTGTGTTGCTCTTCTACACTGCCATTATTTTCCACTCTTCTGACCATGAAAACAATTCTTGCATCTGGCAAGTAAAATGAGACTTCCCAATTCCCAAAGTTTAGTTTCCTCCATGTCCTTAACTTACAATCTCAAGTGCACAGGCAGCAAATTGTCTCTCTGGCTTTTTTTTTTTTTTAAAGAGAGGGTCTCATTATGTTGCTTGGGCCGCCCCTGAACTCACTATGTAGCCGAAGCTAGTCTTGAACTCACAGCGATCATTCTACCTCAGCCTCCCAAGTGCTGGGATTACAGACATGCACTACCATGCCTGACTAGCAAATTCTCTCTTACAAATCTAAGTAAAATACTAACTAACCTAAATATATCTATAAAGTTGTAAATTACCGTAAATTTCCTTACTGACCTGTACAAAAATTGGAAAAGTAAAACTCAGAAACAACCTGTCTGGTTATAATCAGACATTTTTTTTGGTGGCGAAAGCAAAATCAATGATCATGTACTTAAAGGAAAATAACCTTGATGAAATACTTACATTAGTAGTAAGGAATAATGTACTAAAACATTAAATACTGTGATTCAAAGTACAGTACAAGGGTGTAAAATTCCCATAGGATGTTAAACTGCCTCTCCATCTCACAGAGTAGTCCCACCCTGGAAGTATTAATCCCTTGGCCAATTTAGTAGCACCGAAGAACGAGAGAGAAAGGCCTGACTCTAAATCCAAGGAACTCTCCCTCCTCTCTAAGCCCCAACACAGATGCTCTTTAACCCAAACAGCTCCACCTTTGTCTCTATGCACTGGAGCCCTGTAGAAGATATCATTTAACATATACTCCTGCTACTAAAAAGTTTGGAAAGTATCTCCTATATCAGCAATTCTTAGAATGTAGTTTAGGGATTTCCCCTTCCGTTGTGGGAATCACTAAGACCCTTCTTACAAAGTCAAAACTGTTTTTTTTTTTTACTATTCCAAGTACCATTTTACTTTCATTCCCTTATGAGGTGAGTTCCAGAGGTTACATAACAATATCAAAATATTTTGAGAATTCAGCTACAACTCTTTCAAATTAAACACTAATGAGATTTGCACAAATACAAAACAATGTGGGCCAGGGATATAGCTCAGCGGCAGAGCACCTGCCTGGCAAGTAACAGGTTGTGACTTTGATTCCTGGTACACCAAAAACAAAAAAAGTCACATTTCTCACTAATTTCTATTTGATAAAACAATGCTTTCATAAAAAATATATGGTGCTTTAAAAAAAGGATTATTTTTGTTTTTATCTTTCATATGGTAAATATCGATTCATAGTACCCATAAAACAGAAGATTCTTTTAGGACTTCAATAATTTTTAAAAGTCTAAAGACAGTAAGATTTTTAAAAGTAGAAGACAGTAAGATTAAGAACCACTAATCAATAGAACAAAATCCAAAATCCATCCAAAAAAAAAATCCATACTTTATTTCACATTTACCAAATGCCACCTTTAGGCTAGGTTCTAGGTGTTGAGGATACAGCAACAAAATAGGACAAAACGCCACTGTTATGCAACTGTAATCACTGTCGGGAAATAGATAATAATTAGCAATAGCTAATAAGGAGTACTCCATGGATAAATAAAAAAGTTGGCATAGCAACTGAGTGGGTAGGTATTCTATACTGGATGTTCAAGAAAGTCTTCTCTGAGGCTGTGCATAAAGGGGAAGATAGGAAAAGCAAGGAGCTAGACACAAGGCCCTACAGAAGCCTTTTAGGCTAAAGTCTTTGGGACTTTACCCATCATAGCTTTCAGCTACACTCCAGCTTCTACTGTCTACCTCCTTCAAGTGCTCTGCTCTTTAGTCACATTCAACCACTCCTAGCTTCTCAAATACGCCCTGCTTTCTCTTACACTGTGTCTCCATGTGTGTTACTTCCTCTGTGTGAAATGACCTCTGCTTGTCCATCTGTCAAACTTCCAAGACTCTGATCAAAGTTCTGTGAGGGCAGAGGTTCAGTATCCCCAGGATCCAGAGCAGTGTCTGTTGACATGTTGCTGGGGACTCACTTCAATACTTTCCCTTTATGATACTTTTATTAACGCAGTTGCATCTTCATATGCCAAGCGCATCCATCTGAGTTCCTGGAAAGCATTCTTGAATTTGTAGTGCTGACCAGTGTATGATTTGTAATAGCAGGTGCTTAGTAACTATCAGACAGATGACTAAGCCAACTGAATCATATTTTTCATTCAATTGTGGCTACTTTTTTTCCCTTTAGACACAAGAAGCAGAATTGCTGTATTTACTCTTTTACAGATAGGAATTATGTCTCATTCATCTATCACCCACTGAGTCTGACACTGGACTTATAAAACACATATATTCTACACATGGTTACCAGATTACTGAACTAAACTTAAATCTGTAGGACACTTTAATTTTCAAAGCCACTTTGTAAATGACAACATGAACAGGAATATCCTCTGTTCTGTTTCTACCTTAACCATGAAACAGATTCTCTCTTAACCACATAAAGGATCTTAGTTCCCCCAGGCCAGTATTTAATGGAAGGACAGGCATCTTGTTAAGAGACTGGACTTCTACTGAACATTAAAGTCAATTGTTATGGTTCTGTGTTTGGATGCCCCCGCAAAGCCTCATGCGGTCATGGCGGGTGGGACTTTCAAAGGCAGCTGAGTCTAGTGATTTGTGATTGGTTTGATGTCTAGTGCTGAGACTGGCTGTATGAGTGCTGCACGTGCCCAGGGGCAGATAGCTAGACACAATATAAGTGAGGAAAGAAGGTGTGCTTTTTCCCTTTTACCCTTTTCGCTCTTGTTGCTTGTGGCCACCATGAATGTCTGCTCCTATGCCACAGGACTCTGGCTTGGAGCCAGTTATTATAGACTGAAACCTCCACAAACTGTGAGCTAAATAAACCTTTCCTTCCTTTATTTTGGGTATTGGGTATTCTGTCCCAGCAACAAGAGAAAAGTAATCAACATATTAAGTAATAACTAAAGTTGGATTTAGCATTCCAGATAGCAAAATGCACATAGCAAGTAAAACAGTAAAAGATGATTGCCAAACTCCTTAATTTAGAAAAAGCTCTATTATATAGTACCTGTTAACCATACAAATTCCCTTAATGCTATCATGTTAATTTTCACATTCTATGAATTGCTCATTTCTGCTTATAATTTTCTAGTAGCTCTCTTCAGTTAAATGTCCAGTGTACTGACCTGAGATTATGATGCTAAAGGTAAGGTCTAATTTGCACTAAATAACCTGTAAATTAGCACTAAATCAAATATGCTAATGAGACAAAGTAGCCTAAGCACAGTAACTGTTAGAAAAGGTCAACATTTACATTTTAGTGATTTAACTATGAATCATGTTTAAGTAGCTGTTTCCATTTATTTCTATCAGAAGTGTTCACTAATTTTACCTAAGTTTAAAGTTAATTTTGCATAAACTATGTGATCACTATTCAAATTAGCTTTTTTTTTTTTAATTGTAGTGATGGGGGAGTTATCAATACCAAACATTCATGCATCCTACAGACAACAGGCTATGTGCTTCATTTGGAAAGGCAACACTTTTACTGGAAAAGCTCATTATATACACTGTGTTATAAAGGTTCTTTGCTTGTCTTCATCCTCTTCCCTATGAGTCTTTTGAGATCCATGAGAGCTCTCAATTTACAGGAAAATAAAGAAATTTAAACTAACCCAATAAATTCTGCAGTGGGACAAAATTTATTTATTTTGATACTGGGATTGAGCTGAGGGCCAAATGCTCTACTACCTCCACCCTCTGTAACAAAAATTTTTAAAAAACAAACAAAACTTCTTGAGGAAGAACACAGAAATAATTCAGAAATAAATTGGGATAAAAACTGGATTTATTTCAACTACTCATATCTATTTTTATGATAACTGCAAAGAATAATAATTTTATATGACATTATATCAAAATCCTTACAATTTAAAGTTGGTAAAAAATTAAAACCTTTGGAAATGTCTGTTAATGTTTTAGTCTCACTGTAGAGTAATAATTTATCAACATCTAGTTGCATATAAATGCTGTGTATCCTCTTCTAAAAAATGAAGGTTCGGCTTAAGCAAACTCTGTAAGATTTCCTTGAAGGGCAGGCTTCAAGGCCCATGAAATGTGTAATCACATAGGGCTAAGTCCTACATTTGGATTAATGATATAATACCACTAACTTGAAGCTTTAATAGGGTTTTGCTTTTGTTGTTGTTCTGGCATTTCAGGGAGTTGTTTTGTGTTGTGTTGTGTTTTGTTTTGTTTTGTTGGAGTACGACAGATAAAACCTAGGGCCTCTGTTTTGAGCTATGTCCTGTACCTTTTTTTTTTTTTTTTGTATGTCATAAAGCACTGTGTATATACTAACCCCTCTTTACTGTGGTAAGTTTAGGAATTTGCTTTTAGAGGGCTTTATTCTGTTTACTGCAAAGATCTTGTGAAAAGGAGTATCCGTATTTGGACTGACAATGCCCCTTCAAAGGATAGTACTTATCTACAGCCACAGCATGGACCTGCATTTCCTGTGTCTTGAAAAAGGAAAAGAAATGGAAAATGTAGTCAGCTATTCCACCTTTAATGTCATTCTTACATGCAAACTTTACTCCTTTGATGAGGATGTTTATTACACTAATCATTTTATCTTATTTACTTAGTGAAGTTAAATATCCCTTATCTATAACATTTCTAGTCCCAAGAATTTTGAATAAGGGTTAATCTATACATCTGTCTTTCCCACAAAACTGTGAGCTCCTTGAGGCTTACAGGTGATGAGCAATGGGACGTTTACTCTAGGACATCAGTGTGAAAGGCTTTGCCAGAGGGATGGAAAACTGCAGTGTCGGAAGTTAAGAGTTGCATGGGAGGAAGAGTGCAAGCACTCTGAAAGCTACTGCCTAGCAAAATTCAAGGTCAAGTATTTTCATGAGATCTCTTTCAAAGAGTTGTGTGATCAAAAAAGCACTCAACTTTAAGTTCAGTGGTGCTATGAGGTGTGATTAAAAAAAATACAGAGAATGCTCAAAAATGTTTAAAGAATATATTATAGCAAAAGATACATTGCCATTAGCCTTTCCCTTAACGTACTCCTGCCTCAACTTCAAATACACTATTGTTCTTACCACTTTCTGAAGCAGTTTTGAAAATCCTCTTATATGAGTATCTTTAATTGTGTTTTCATGGCTGCCTTGATGTCCAGACTCAATTAAAAACATTTACCTTTCATGTTCATTTTGATTGTGGGGAAGAGCCAGATTCAATAAAAAAGGTGGATGAGAACACATTGCAGTGTTTTCATGAGTCTGCCTTTCTGCTGGATGGCACTTGGCAGCAATATTCACTGTATCTTTTTATCATACCTCATACAGACATTTTATAGAAAAATGAGTTTTTAATTTGAATAGTGATTGTATATGCTGATCATACTGTATACTACACATGGATACAAAGAGGGAAACTTTTCATAAAGAACCAAGTCTAGGTGACCATCTCCCTTGCCTCCCCCTTTTCTTCTCACCCCTTAGATACCCTTTTTCCCTAACATACTTTAACAAATAGTTCAAGTTTATAATGGAACTCTAAAACTCAGTAGTACTCAAGGGCAGAGAATGTTCAGAAATGAGAGAACAGCATACAAGAAACCTGGCTGGTCTGATTCACATTTAAAGTCTTTAACAATTTTTTCCAGGAGTAATTCTATTTTTACTATTCTATTGTACATCACTAGATCTAGTCTGTGCTGGCTTGTACCCCTGTTTCTACCCTCTTGACTGAATAGACCCACTGCCTTGTGCTCCCATTCAGGTCTCTGGAGAAAAGTTTTTTCAGTTTAAGGCATAGATAAACCCCTACTAGCCAAATGTAAAAGCTTCTTTATGTTTGTCTCTTTTCTGACATAAACTACTTTAACCTCTATATTTAACATCTAATGTCCTGAGTTCTCCCAAAGCTTTCTTTTTTCCTCTGGTTTTCACAATACTCTCTCTTCCCAAAACATACATACCCCTCCTTCTTCATTCTCAAAATGCACCCCAAATTTAACTTTAAAAAATATCTACCAGCAAGTCATACCTAATTGGTTTGATTTCTTATTCCTGTAGTTAAATTATCACACCTTTTCATAATATTCTAATTCACAAAAAATATTTCAGGCAATTCTCACCTAGCCCAGAAAGGATCTATGATCTCAACTGTAAAGAATATAATGTGAAGAATAAATGACTAGAATGAAACAATTACTTTTCACTGTACACTTTTTGGTACTGACAGGATATTTAACCATATAAGCATGTTACTATTTCTATTTTCTTTAAAAACCCGCATTATTCAATAATGCAAAAAATACCTACTGTCCTACTCTTCCAACAGTACTTTTATACAGAAATATGTTGATCTCAGATGAGAAGGGAACTTCCCTAAATTCACAATCATTTTGGTTGTTTAAATTTACACACAGGATGGAGAGTAGATGGCATCTTATTGGCACAGATTTATGGTTAGATTACTTCTGTTGAAAAGAAAATTCTGATGGTCTTTCAAAGTCCATGGCCTCTCCAAGAGTAGCAACTCAAGCATTCCCAGGCTCCCAGATGAAGACATGGCTGAATTAGTCACTGGCACACCCCACCAGTCTCAGTCATTAAGTAAAGGGGAACGAAACAGGCCAGCATCTCTGTGGATATAAGAATCCCAGAGGGAACCCACCTCTCTTCACATTGAGAAGAATGGATCAGTTCAAATCTTTTTATGTATCGCTATGATTTTTTTTGTCATGTATGAGAGTATTTTATATAGGATATTTCCATGTGATTGCAATAACATGCTGTAATAATTAAATTTGAAGATTAGCCAAAATCTGCTACTTTAGGCCCCACCCCAAAATATTTATCCTTATATTGATCATTTAAATGCCAGCTCGACCTTCCCCAAGTGAGCTGATTTCAGCAATGGATCTACCATATTCCTCTCCATTTCCAATCCTATCTCAAGCTTCCCTTCTAAGACTAGTCCTCGACAGCCTTGATGCTGGTAATCTATCTTGTCTCAGGGTTCAACACCAACCTGCCCATCTATACCTTAAACACAGGTTTCAGAGCTGGAAATGATGGTGCACAACTGTAATCTAAATCCTTGGGAGGCTGAAGTGGAAATACTGAGCTTTGAGGCCAGCTAGGGACTACACAATGAGCTCAACAGAGCAAGACTCTGTCTCAAAAAAAAACCAAACAACAACAACAACAAAAAAAACCCAGAAAAACAAACAAAACAAAACAAAAAACACTTCAGCCAAAACTAAGCCTGGACATAAAATATCTCCCCAGTCACAGTCTTCTGAGTACTTAGTACTTAGATTCCTTCACTCCTGCCAATCTGCTTCCACATTACCTCCTCTTCTCTGACCTGACCAAGCTTTTAGTTTCAAGCACTTGGCTCCAACTTAGAAGTCATACAACCATCATAATTAGGTACTTCTCTCTCTCTCTCTCTCTCTCACACACACACACAAAATCACTCAAGTCACTGTTCTTTTCAGCCTTACAATCCCTAACCCTGAACAAGTCTCATTACTCACTTTGTCTGCTTCAACTTACAAGATATCAACATACCATATTAACATTCTGAGATATTAACAAAACCATACTCATTGGCTGAGGCTGACTCCATTGTAAACCTATGCTAACTAACTAGATGAAACACTTACGATTGTTTAAAAGTCCTCCCCTGCATTCCCCATCTGACCTTCACTCACACCTCACAGGTTCTCCAACATTATATAATCCCAGTTGTGACTATAGAGCAATTCTACCTCAAAAAATTCAAGTTCCAAGACTTCCTGCAAAATGGCCGACCAGACAACACTGCCATAGGGAGACTCCCTGGAATATACCATCCAAATGCTGGAATATAAAATAATATAATAACAGAAAGAAGGAAAGGGGAGGGAGATGGGTCCCCTGGACCTAAGAGGAGTCTAGGATGAGAACTGTAGCCCATGGAAAGAGTAAAAAAAGAAGAAGTAAACAAACAAAGGTGGCGGCACCTCTGACTGGAGCCGAATCCAATTAGTGGTGGACCTGAACTGGGAAGGTGCAATTAAAGTGCTTGCAATGCGCGATTGAATTGCTGCGGCTGCAGCGGAGATGGGGGAGGCAGCGATCAATTGTGGAAAGAGGTGGTCGTGAGCTGGCAAGTGAGTGAACCCGGCGGGCCCCAGCCCCCCACCCCCCACTCCCGAGGGAGAGCGAGGGACAGGCATCCATCTTGAGACCAGAACTGCACCTAATTAGGCATGGTTCCTTGCCTACACCGGGTCCTGGAGGGTCCTGGCGGAATCTGCACGGGCACACTGGGGGTGATAGAGGAAGTTAGGCGGACAGCCCGGTACGGGTTCCCAGGCAGCGGCCCTGTCCTCATGCACTGCACCAGACATCTGTGGAGCGGAGGCGGGCTGGGGAAACACAGTGGGCCAACACGGGCTCACAGCAGAGCCCAGGAAAATGCCAAGACGGAAAGGTAGAGGGCGTTCTCCAGACTCCAATACAAGCAGCACAAATCCAGGAGACGTAAACGCAGAAAAGGTTGGGAGTCCAAAAATTAAACTCTCAGAGGAGATGACAACCAAAGTGGGGAGACAACTCCATGAAGCTATAAAAGAAATCAAAGCAGCACTGTTAGCCCAACTGAGAACTGAAATGAAATACATAATAGGGCAATCCCTAAGTGCCTCTGAAGGAGACATAGCCGGAAAGGTGGAGGATGCAAAATCAAAGGAGATTGAGAATGAAACAAATAAAGACTTAAAACACATCAATCAGATTCAGAGAGACTACCAGGAACTCAAAGACTTCAATAAAAGTTGGCAGAACCACCTGAAGGAAACTAAAGATAGTCTTTCATATCTGGAAGAAAAAATGGCAGCCTGGGAGAGAGAGAGGAAAGACTTGCTAAAAATAATAAGAAATCTGGAAGTGGCAGTGCAACGGCTGCAAGACAACCCAAGGAAATATAATTTATGAATAAAAGGTGTGAGTGAAAAAGCAGGGGTCAATACAAATCAAATTAAAAGCCTATCAACAGAAATAATTTCAGAAAATTTTCCAAGCATGGGAACAGGAAGAGACTTTCAGATAACTGAAGCATTTAGAACTCCAGCTAAACTTGACCATAATAGGCCTACACCCAGACATATAATAATCAAGATTCCAGAAATTCAACACAAAAATAAAATATTAAAAGCTATTAGAGAAAAGAGACAGATTACCTACAAAGGAAGGCCCATCAGAATCACGAAAGACTTCTCAACACAAATCATCAGGTCAAGAAGAGCTTGGAGTGAAATATTTCAAGCCCTGAAGGAAAACAACTTCCAACCCAGACTGATGTACCCTGCAAAATTATCTTTTAAAATCAACGGAGAAACAAGATACTTCCACGACAAAGAACAACTAAAAGAATTTATGACAACCAAGCCAACCCTACAAAGAATACTGAAGGACATTCTAGAGAGAGATAAAGAAGTCCACTGCTCCAGAAACAGCGACAGAGAGATTCCACCAAGCAGGGCAGACAAATAATCCATCAACGGGATTTAAGTTCAGTATTGTTTTCAATGAGCTGTTTAGTTTAATCCTATTCTACCTTGACTGGCCTAACTTTATCATAAATGATGACAAAGATAGCTATTTTAAAGATAACAAAATTTATAAGGGTAGCCTTCAATGATATATGATCACCTTGCTTCAAAACCAGGTATTACTTTCGCTGCTCTGTTCTAAGGGATTTTAACCTATCTTCGTGTGCTTGTGTTACAACAAATGATATAGGCAACTGCCTTGAAGCTAATATGAGGCATTATAGAAACCAACATTGCATTACTATGTATTGCCTCCATTACTTTATTTGTTATTGGTTTTATTCAATACTATTTCGTTCGACTATACTTGGCCAATTGGTAAGGGCATTTAGTTTGAAGACAATAACAGGTATTACAAAGGGAACTGAGGAAGGAAGGTATGGAAAAAAGACATAGTTTTATATGAGGGTATTCATAAGATAGTTTAAAAGTCTATACTACTAAATGCATTAACTGGTGAGAGAGAACAGTTGATATTCATATGATCAGATCAATCCTACATGTCTTTATCTGTCAATCTGAACAGCCCCCTTAATGGTAATGATATACAATGTTGCCACCACTGTAAAATTCCAACCATCTGAATTCCTAAACCTATAATTTTACTGTATAGGATATGTTGTTGTTAGTTGAATCCTTTAGTTTTTTTGTTTCTCTTAAGTATGACCATTCTTTTATCCTTTATTGGTTTCACTCTGAACTATTTAGCTTGATTATATTAGACCTGATATTATGAGTAGTTATTTCAATGATAACAAGAGGTACTTCTAAGGGGAAAGGAAGAAAGGAAGGGAAAAGGAAAAAGACATAAATTTATAAATATGCATAAATAAGACAGTTAAAAAAACTGTATTACTAAGTACATTAGCTATTGAAAAACAAAAGTTAATATTCCTGAATTGATAAATCTTGCGTGTCTGTCTGTCAATATAATCAACCCCTATGAAGGTAATGATATGCAATATTGTAACTACTGTCAAACTTCAACCACCTCAGTGTGTAAACCTACAGTGTAATCGTATCAGATCTGTTGTTGTTGTTGTTTGTCTTTTTTGCTTTTTGTTTCTATCTTCTATATCTATTTTCTTTCAAATAAAAAAAAATTCAAGTTCCTTTCACTTCAATTTTACTTTACATTCCCCTGCTTCCTCCCTCCCTCCCTCCCTCTCTTTCTCTCTCTCTCTCTCTTGGAGTCCTACTCCTTTCCACAGATAACATCCTCTACTTGTATTTAATTACATTCCTTTCTATAATTTTGGATTCCTTGTTCTATAAATTATTCCTGTTTTCTTCTTCACACTCACGAACTGACTCTACCAGCTCTCTCCTTGGAGGTATCTTTCAGGATGCCAAACTGCAGAAATAAGTGTTTTGTCCTTTCTATCCCCCAAAACAGGTTTCTGAAATATTAGTTTCAGAATTAATTGTTGAATTAGTTACCAACATTTAAAAACCAGGACATGTCACCTGAAAAATCAAGACTCCTTCCTTCTCTGATAAAACAAAATCCTCTGCAACCACAGTGAGCAAACTCAGTGTTCTCTCCTACAAAGCGTTCCAGCAGCACTGAAGACAAGGTCCTGCATCAGCTGACTCATGACAATTTTTCTATCTTCATCTCATCTCCTTCCGCTTACACCAAAGGCTCTTCAACCACACTGATCTTTCAGTTCCTTAGACAGAATGAGCCTTGTTCTGCTACATGGCCTCTGAACATACCATTCTTTTACTTAGAATCCTCTCGCCCCCACTTGTATTATTAAAATCTTTTTGATTTCTGGATCTCTGCTGAAATATCATTTCTCTATTATTTAGTGTTAAGGCTCGTGTCTAGATTTCCCCCCAAAGCTTCACATGGTCACAGGAGGAGCTTTTTCAGAGGTGGCCGGATCTAAGAGTGTGACTGATTCATGGTGCCATGCTGGGATTAAGGGTGTGTGATTATTAAACTGGCCCACTAACTCCAGTAGCCTTGATATAAAAGGGCCAGAAAGATGCTGTTAAGATCTCTTCATTGCTTGCTTTTGCTGTCTTCCACCACCATGAATTGTTGCCCCTCTGCCATGTACCACCATCCTTGGAGCCAGTGGATTATGGAATGAAACCTCCACGAACTGTGACTTAAACAAACCTTTCCCCCTTTAACTTTGAGTGTCCAGTATTTTGTCTCAGCAAGGAGAGAAAAGAAACTAAGACACTTACTTACTTGCTCTAACTCTGCCCGCTTCATTACATTGTATGATCACCAAGATAGAAAATATGTCTGCTTCTTTCATTCTATATTCACGATGTCTGGCACATAGCAGATACTCAATGAACACTTGCTCAGTGAGGATTTAAACATTTTCCTCTTCTAAACCCCAAACTGTTAAGCACCACTCAGGTTTATTCCTTAGCCTTCTCTGTCACTCTGTTTGCATTATCTCAATGTTGATGACATTTACCTGAATTTCCAGTTGGGCATGGTGGCAAATGTCTATAACCCCAGCAATTGGGAGGCTGAGGCAGGAGGACTGCAGTGAGTTCAAGGTCAACCTGGGCTACATGGTGAGTTCAGGGTCAGCCTGAATTACATAGCGAGACCCTGTCCCAAAAAAACAAAACAAAAAGAATCTCCAGACCTGATCTCTTCCCACAAGGTCCAGAACCCATGATACCTGCGGGATAGTCCCACCTGGAGTTCCTCTGTGGCATCTACAACTAGACATGTCTCCAGACATACTCAACAGGGATGGGGGATAGCTCAGTGGCAGAGCACTAGCCTGGCATGTATGAGCCCTTGGATTCTATTCTTAATGCTGCATAAAAGGAAAGACAAGACCACTCATTATTATCAAACTTGCCTGGTTATTTTCCATTGTTTTTAGTGGTGGCATCCACTCAGAGGGAAA
The DNA here is from genome assembly GCA_004363535.1 of Dasyprocta punctata. Lineage (NCBI taxonomy): Eukaryota > Metazoa > Chordata > Mammalia > Rodentia > Dasyproctidae > Dasyprocta > Dasyprocta punctata. Next base: position 143,352 of record RJWM01000096.1, on the reverse strand, counting down.
GTGATGGAATTTTCTTTTTATTTCCTTTGTCCATCAACAAAAACACCTAATTCCATCCTAAAAATGTGCTCGTATGTTCCTGAGTACAGTCACCTGGACTAGCAGCTTAGCAACAATTTTTATCTTCAGTCTTCTGAAATAACAACAATGTATTTGCCATGTACATCTAAGTTAATTCTGATAACATCGATCAACAAAATACCCTCATCAAAACTCTTCAACAGCTCCCTATGGCTTTCAAACATCTATACTCTGCTTGGTATTCAAAGTCCCTCTGAATCTGGCCCAAGCACCCTAGCAAGGCAGTCTAGTTTGACGGTTAAAACCACAAGCTCAGCTAGGTGTGATGGCACATACCTATAATCCCAGCACACAGGGGGCTAAGGCAGGAGGATCACTGCGAGAGTTTGAGGCCAGCCTGGGCTACACAGTGAGACCAAGGTCAACCTGAACTATATGCAAGACCTTATCTCAAATAAACAAACAAACGAACAAAACCATAAGCTCTACATTTAGACTGCCACTTTAAATGCACAGACACAGGGACAGGTGCAGATCCCAGTTTTACTACTTAATCTTTCTATGTATGTCATTTAATCTTGTTATTAAAAAAATTAACAAAAATTATTTTAATTTATATTAAATTAAGGAGCACCTGGAATAGTGTGTGGCATGTGGCAAATGCTATCGTGTTGTTTTACTCTTTTTGCAGCCCCACCTCCAATATCAAAAGCCTGTGTTTCAATCTTTCTGAACCCACTCACCACTGACCTGATGCTCTTTAAACCTTCTGTTCTGAGGCAAAAGTTCACCACCAGGTAAGGACCAGCTGATAAACTGCCAGGGCTGTATCCCCTCTTCTAACTTAAAAGTATTTCCAGTCAAAAGCTTCTGCCACAAAAGAACCTTTCTCTCCAGGAGTGTCTACACATCTCATACACTGAAATGCCCCAAAGGTTGCTCATCAAAGAATTTCCAGCCCTGTTCAAAGATCTCCAGCGTACAATTACCCATCTTCTTCCCTTTATGTTCTCATTCCCCTCCCAAGTTGCAGATGAGACACCCTCTTACCACTATTTTCTATACCCTGTGGCAAAGCTGTTTCAGTTCTATGTTGCTAGTCTATGTAAAAGTTACGCTCTCTATGACAGTCCTGTTAGTTCCCTCTGTGTTCATTTGGATGAAAGCACTTAATTAAAATTAGTCCTGCAGTCCAAATATGAACAGAATATGGACTTCTATCTCAGGCCTTACTACTATGAGAATATTGTCCTCCTGGCATTTTACTACCCTTTCCGCACAGAGGAGTAGGTATTAGTAAAGTCACTGTTTCAAATGGAAAAGTAGTTACGATTTTTGAAGTCATAAAAATATAGCAAGAACTAAGACAACTAAATCTAATGAACAGTTGGTCATACTAGTGCACACCTATAATCCTAGCACTCAGGAAGCTGAGGCAGGAAGATCCTCCAAGTTCGAGGCTGGCCTGGGCTACATAGTGAGTTTAAGGCCAGCCTGTACATCGTGAGACCGTCTCAAAAAAATAGGCAAACAAAAATAAATAAATAAATCTAATAAACAGTCTTCAAATCACTTAAAGACTTCTACAAATGTTTTGTTTGTACTGTAGCCAATCCCATCAACCAAAAGAAAACATGCCAGAAGCTTATACCTAGACATTGCTATATGACCAAAATAATTGTGTGTTCTCTAATATTAGAAGTCATGAATCATAATACCTTGAAAGGTCTTTTTTGTGGGTGATGGTGGTGGTGTTGGTACCAGGGATCAAATCCAGCGATGCTCTACTACTGAGCTCCATCACCAGTTCTTAGGGGGTTCTCACTAAGTTGCCCAGGCAAGATTTGAACTTGCAATCCTTCTGTCTCAACCTCCCTAAGTGATGAAGCTCTTGTAAGATTTTATAAGAACTTATAAGAATTCTAAAAATTAAAGAAAAGATACATTACCTAAAATCAGAAATGTAGTGAATGTTCATTACTGTACCTACATCTGCCTTAAAAACAAGCCCAAACAGCCCCCTTTTTTTTTCAAGAACTAAAAATGGTTTCACATTGAAGATGTCTGTATAAAAATACAAGAAAACAGCAGAGATGTTAAATTGGATGGCTAATTATGGATTTATAATTTCAAAAAAGAACCAAATAACATTTCAGGTTGTGTTAGTCAAAGTGTAGTCCTAGACAAAAAACTAGCCCCTACTCTATAAGTGAAGTAGAGAAATTTGGAGTAACCATTTAGAAACTTTGATAGCAATCTGACAGAGAAATTTTACATCTATTCAATGTAATAATTTTTTAAAAATGGATGTTATAGCTTTTAAATCATATTTTATCTATATTAGGAAAAATCCCAGTCTATGAAAGATGGAAGTGTTAGAACTCTCTCTCCAAGAATATTTATTGTATTAATGAAGTGGATGTATTTTTTTCTCATTTCTTCCAATAAATACAACCAAAAAATCTGGACATTACATATAAAACAAAAATAAGACTGAGTGGGAAACAGTTAAAAGTGATAAAATGCAGACTGGTCATGAGCACTGGGGCCACCCAAGGAATAACAGAATGGTGAATTCCATAGGATTTATTTTTACCTCATATATCCCAGATTTGGAAAAGCCAAGAACCTAGAAATGCTAGTGGGCACAAACAAAAAAGTCCTTAAGATCTTGTTTTCTTTAGTCAAAGGACTGGCAAAGAAATATGCCAGCAAAATAACACTTTTAAAGAAGAAACCACTCTACTTCAAAACACCACCATGGGAAAAAAACTGTACTTCCATCCCCATCCATGCCAACAAAGGTCAGGTGGGCAGCCTAGGCAGCACACACTCACCACCTATAACATGATGCCAAGCCCCTCCACACCAAAGTACTGTTCCAGAAGGCCAAGTAGGGTGCCCAAGCTATTATCCATCAGCTAGTAACAAGATATGCTTCCACATCCTCTCCCCTGGAGATCCTGGGCCTCACTAACAAGATACTCTATCTCCTGGGCTAATGGAGCCCAAATGGGGAAACCGTGCTTCTAATTCCTCCTAGTGATAACAAGACAGCACCCAATGTCCTGTCCCACCTCCCCTTTCTTCTACTGGTGTTGGAGGAGGATGGGGGCTGCACAAGCAAGAGGCTTAAGTAAGATCTAGAATCTCATAGCATAGTATCAAAATGTCTTTGATTTTTAAAAATCATTCATCCTAACAAGAGCCAGGATGAACTCAGACTGAATTAAAAAGACATTAGAAGATGTCAACTCCAAGGTGGCAGCAATGTTAGAATTATCTGACAACAATTTTAAAACTGCCAAGATAGAAATAATTCAACAGCTACAAGCATATTTAAAAATAAATAAAAAACCTCAGCAAGTAAGTCGAAGATATAAAGAAGAACCAACTGCAAGTTTTACAGCTGTAAAATACCAAAATACAGTAAAGAGTTTAGTGGGTAGACACAACAGCATAATGGAAGGGACAGAGAACATGCACCAGAACATACAACAATAGAAAGTACTCAACCTGAACAACAGAAAGACTATAGAAAACTGGACAAAACTTCAGAACCTGCAAAACTATAAAAGATCTAATGTTCAAGTCATCAAGAGTCGTGAAAAGAGACAAGAAAGACAGACAGCTGAAAAACAGAAAGAAATAGTGTTGAAAACTTCCCAAATTTTGCAAGAGTCATAAACTTTCAAATTCAGGAAGCTAAGTGAACCCCAAACAAGATAAACACAAACAAATTGATACTAAGTGGTACCATAAACTTCAGAAAAATAAAAAACACAAAACAAAAACTCTATGAAAAATGATACCTTAACTACAGAGAAAAAATTATGTACATAACAGTGGATTTCATCTAAAACCACGGAGGGCAGAAAAAAGTTGTACGATATTTTTCAAGGGCTGAACGATAAAGAACTATCAGCAGAGAACCCTAGACTCAAAACTGAAGGGGAAATCAAGACATTCTCGTGCAAAGGAAACTAGAAGAATACTGCCCAGGAGACCTACTTAAAAGAATGGTTAAAGAAAGTTTTCAAAACAGGAAATTATAAAGGAAGAAATCTTGAGAAATCAAGAAAGAACACAGTGGGCCAGTGATACAGCTCAGCAGCGCAAGCGCCTGCCTGGTCCCCAAGTTCGATTCCTGGTACCAGAAAAGAATAAATAAATAAAATAAATAAATAAAAAGTAAAAAAAACAAACACAGTAAGCATAACTACAAATAAATATAATAGGCTTAGGGTAAATACAGTAGGCTTTCCTTCTCCTTTTGAGTTTTCTAATTTATGTTTCATTGTGGAAGTTAAAATCATAACACAGTCTGATATGATTCTGACTAATGTAACGGAAATAACAATCATAAACAGGAAGGTAGAAGGATCTAAAAAGAAGTAAGGTCAAGCATGATGGCACATAACTGCCCTGGATTCAATGCCAACACTGGGGGTAAAAAAAGAGAGCATAGAAGCCGGGCACCGTGGCACACGCCTTTAATCCCAGCACTCGGGAGGCTGAGGTAGGAGGAGCGTTGTGAGTTCGAGGCCGGCTTGGGCTACAACGCGAGCGCAAGGCGGGCCTGAGCTACACAGTGCAACCCTGCCTCAAAAAACCAGGGCTGGGAGTTTGGCTCAGTGACTTAAGTGCCTGTCTGGCAGGCGCAAGGTTCTGAGTTCAATCCTCGGTGCCGCAAAAAAATAAAAAAATAAAAAAAAAAGAGCATGAAAGAATGAAAGAATTCAATAGCATTATCAACCAACAGAGAAATCCTACCTCGTTGGATTCAAATTCCTTCCATCTCAACTTCACACTCCCTTTCTTCCTCTCTCTCTAAGCCCTTCCTTCTTGTCAAGGATAATATCATCTACTGATAAATTTAATTATATCCCTTTCTATAGTTCTGAATTCCTTTTTCTATAAACTCCTCCTCTTGACTTAACTAACACTCTCAAACTGTTTCTACCAGCTCTCTCCTTGGAGGTAACTTCCAGGATGCCAACCTGCAATTTTGCTCCTTATCCCCGCCAAAAAAAGGTTTTTAAAAACTCAAGTTAATCACCAACAATAAAAATCAGGACATTTCACCAAAAAAAAAAAAAAAAAAAAAAAAAACAATCAAGACTTCTTCCCTCAGAGTCTAACTGATCCTTAGAGAACACTCTACCCAAAAGCAGTAGAAAACACATTCTACTTGTGCCCAAAGAATACTTATCAAAACAGACTGTATTCTGGGCCATAAACCAAATCTCAACAAATTTATTTATTCATTTAAATTTTTGTTTGTTTTTTTGAGACAGGGTCTTGTTATGCAGTTCAGGCTTGCCTTCAGTTCACTTTGTAGCCCAAGCTGGTCTTGAACTTGCGATAATCCTCCTGCCTCAGACTCCCAAGTGCTGGGATTACCAGTGTGCGTCATCATACCCAGCTTCGACAAATCTAAAATAGCTGAAATCATACAGAGTATGTTCTCCAACCATAATGGAACCAAACTAGAAACCAGAAACCGAAAGATACAAGGAAAATATCCAAGTACTTGTAACACAGTAGGCTTCAAAATAATCCATGAGTAAAGGAGGAGGTCTCAAGGGAAATAAAATGTACACTAAATTGAATGAAAATAAAAATACAACATATTACATTTGTGGGATATAGCTAAAGCAGTGCTGTGAGGGAAATTTATAGTGTTAAAAGCCCTCATGAATATAAAGGCAAAACTTTTTAACAAAATAGTACTAAACAAAATTCAGAAATATATACCAAAAAATCACTTAATATTCAAAAATCAGTATATTCCACAATATCAAGAAGAAAAATTGTAGGGTTTGGGATATAGCTCAAGGGTAGAGAGTGGGATTAGCATGTAGGTACGAAGGAGTACAAGGATATGGATTTGATCCCCAGTACCAGAAAGAAAAAAGGAAAGAGAAAGAAAGGAAAGGGGAGGGGCGGGGGAAAGAGGAGGAGCCACAACATATCAATTTGATCCACAAAAACAGCAGAAACAATTCAGTATACACTAATGATAAAAACTCTGAGAAAGATAGGAAAAGGAGAGCAAAATAGTAGTAAATAATATTCAGATGCTCAACTTGATAAAGGGCACCAGTGAAAAACCTATAGTTAATGTATATACATAGTAATAAAAGAATAAACACTTTCCTGTAAGATCAGCAACAAGGTAAAGGTATCTTCTTTCACCATTCTTAAACAACAAGCTTTAGACAGAGCAGAAAGCCAAGAAAAGGATATCAAATATTATACATGCAAAATACAGACAGAGAAATAAAATCACCCCTATCCGCAGATATAGCTATGTTTAAAAAGAAAAAATCCCAAGGAATCTACAAAAACTTCTAGAACTAATGAGTGGGTTCAGCAAGATCATAGAAGTGATCAACATATAAAAAAGATCACAGACTACATTATCATTATATAAAAGTTAATTATATTTTTGTAACACTTGGACACCAAAATTAAAACTGCAATACCATTTACAATATATTATTTACATTATGTATAAGATATTATATATCACATATATATGACATATAACATATTTATATGTAAGTTAAAAATTCAATAAAACCTAAGACAACACATATGTAAGACTTGTAGGATAAAACTACACAATGCTGATGAAAGAAATCAAAGATTTGCAGGGTATGGTGGTTCACACTTGTAACCCCAACACTCAGGAAGTTGAGGCAGGAGAATCACAGTGAGTTGGAGACCAGCCTGGACTACACAGTGAGTTCAAGGCCAGCCTGGACTACACGGCAAGACCCTGTCTCGAGAACAAAAAAAAGAAAGAAATCGAAGACATAAATAAACAGAAAGACAGTGCTCACAGGTTAAAAAATGTGACATAGTAAAAATGTCCATTTTCCTCGAATGATTCTGGTCTAATGAAATTTCTATCAAAATCCCAGGAAGATGCTTTTGGAGAGCTAGATTACTGTCTAATGTATATGAAAAAGTAAAGAAACATGAGTAAATAAATCAACTTTGATAAACAAGAATAAAGTGTGAAAAATCAGTGTACCTCATTTAAAAGTTTTTTATCTAGTGCTGGGGATATAGCTCAGCAGCACAGAGCTTGACTGGTAAGCGCAAGGTCATGAGTATGATTCCCAGTACTAAAAAAAAAAAAAAAAAAAAAAAAAAAAAAAAAAAAAAAAAAAAAAAAAAAAAAAAAAAAAAAAAAAAAAAAAAAAAAAAAAAAAAAAAAAAAAAAAAAAAAAAAAAAAAAAAAAAAAAAAAAACCAACAGTAAAAAATAAATAAAAGTTTTTTATCTAAAGATTTTACAGCATAGTAACCAAACATATGTAGTACTGGCAGAGACACGCTGATCAATGGAACAGAACAGAGAATCTAGAGATAGATTGACACAAACATACAACAACTGTTTTTTGACAAATATGCAAAAAAGCCTTTGTAATAAATGGTGCTGTCTATGGCCATACCACTCTGAAGGTGACCAATCTCGTCTAATACATGCTGCTAAAGCAACTGAACATTCACAAACAACAAACCTTGACCTAAGTCTCATACCTTATACAAAAATAACTCTACCTGGCAAGCACAGTCTTGAGTTTGATTCCCGGTACAAAACAGAAAGAGAGAGAGAGAATATTCTGGATGTAGATTTAGGCCAAGAGTTCCTACATCTGACACAAAAAGCATGATCCATAAATTGAGAAACCAGATGACAACAAAGTTTAAAATTTTTTGTTCTGCAAAAGACCATGTTTAGGAAAAAAAAAAAAGAAATGAAAAGACCTTTAATCTATAGACACATCACACGTCTGACAAAGGACTAGTATCCAGAGTATACAAAGAACTATCAAAGCTCAATGTCTGATTCCCCAGAACCACCAAAAAGGATGCTCAACATCATCAGTCATTAGGGAAAACAGCGGTAACACAAATGTGGTGAGAATGCAGAGAAACTGAGCAATTCCTACATCACTGCTAGAAATGCATGTTATAACTGCTCTAGCAAACACCTTGGCAGTTTCTTTAAAGACTAAGCCTGAGAGTACCACACAACCTAATCATTGCATCCTGCTCATTTAGCACAGAGAAATGAAGACTTTTGTTTTCACACAAAACTCTGGGTGTGAGTGCTTATTGCAGCTTTATTTGAAATAGCCAAAAACTGAAAACAGCCAAATGTGTACTGCATGAACACTTAAAAGAAACATGAAAGTATACCATATATATTCATCTATAGCATGAAATGCTATTCAGCAAGAAAAAGGAAGCAACTATTGATACATACAAAACCTGGGTTACTATTACAGAAGTAGTATGTTGAATGAAAAAAGTCAATTCCAGAGGTACTTATTACTGTAAGATTACATCTATAAAATTCTTGAAATGACAAAATTACAGAAATGAGAAAAGATTAATTATTACTAAGACTTAAAGAGCAGGTAGTTATGAGAGAGAAATAACCATGGCCAAGGCAAGAAGATTACAAATTCAAACCAGCCTGGTCAACTTACCCAAAATAAAACATTAAAAAAAATCTGGGGATGCAGAGATAAAAATGTTCTGTCTCTTATCTGTACCAATGTCAGTAACATGGATCTGATACTGTACCAGTTTTACAAAATGATACCACAGGGACTAAATGAGTACATGGCAAATACATAGGATGTCTCTGAAATATTTCTTATAACTGCATGTAGATCTATAATTATCTCACCATAAAAAAGTTTAACTAACAAAAAAAAAAATAGACCTTCACTTACTATTCTGAATGATCACCCAAATGTGAACATTTCAGATCTCCTTCTTAACCCCTTACTAATCTTACTTTGTGATGGTCTAAGTAAAGACATACAGATATGAGCATAACATTTTATCTGTACCTTCTAACACTACACATTCAAGTAGTGATAAACATAGGCATAAATCAATAGTGAAACAAATTTCATAAAGGAGATGGGAAGTGATCGTATATTTGAACAAAAGGAGGCACTTTCATAAGTGGGAAGGAGGGTGATCCTAGTAAGAGAAGAAATAAAGGCACTGCACCAGAAATAAGCACAGTGCCTACGGAAAAAGAAGAGTGTGTGAGTGTGAGTCTGAGTCTGTGTATTGTGAAATAAAAGAAAGCGTGATTAGAGAAGTCTCTAAACCCTGAGTACAGGAGTTCAAATGCCTTAGAAGCCTTCCTCACCAACCCAGCCAATCAAAAGCACCAGCTGCTAAAAAACAGATGAACAACCAAAAGGGGAATACTACTTGGCCAGGAAAAGGAATGGGTTACTGAAAGACTAAATCACAGAAACATTCAGCTGAGTTTTTAAAAAGTATCACATAACTTTATATAAAATTTAGACAAAAAGCAGACTAGGGGCAATGATTGGAACTTGAGTGAGTGGCTACTGCCAAAGGGAAACAACAGAATTGAGGGGCAGGGGCATGAAATTTTTTTTGTTTGTTTGTTTGTTTTTGTCTTTTTGAGACAGGGTCTCACTGTGCAGTTCAGGATGGCCTTGAACTCACTTTGATGCTTCATATCTTAATTTAAATTATATCAGAGCATACACGTAACTCAAGTTCATAAAATGTAAAAAAAACAAAAACAAAAAAGCAGCTCTTTTCCAAACTTATTCCACATCCCCACCACTACCTTCCATTATGCAGCCTCTCCAACATCCTCTTTTTTTTATATAAAGGAGGGTCCCCAAGGTCCCACAATCTGTGACCTGTTAGGAACCAGGGCCCCACAGCAGGAGGCAAGTGAGGGAAGTTCCATCTATATTTACAGCCCTCTCCACAGGTCTACCATTACCACTTGAACTCTGCTTCCTGTCAAATCAGCAAACATTAAATTCTAGTAGGGGAACACACCCTACTACGAATTACACATATTAGGTATCTAGGTTGCTCTCTGAATCATCCCCAAACCATACATTGCCATACATTAATCACTTGATAAATGAGTTGACTTAACAAACAGTAAGTATCCATATCCAGTTCTATTCTACGCTCACTCTTTCCTCTATTTTCTTTCACACCCTTTGTCTTGATCCCTCTTGGACCTACTGTCTCTTTCATCTGTTCTCCCTTTCCTACATCAGCCCATATCTTAACTCATTACAGAAATAACACTCCAGTTTATTCTAAAACAGTGGTACACAACTGCAATGTTGTAACACTTCTGAATCTCAACCAATTAGAAACTGTATCCAAGAAATGTGTTACTGAAAACAAAGAGCTAATGCTATATGTTGTTACCTAAGAATAAGTGATGTATGTGTCACATAAACAAAAATAAAAAGGGAGTTACCCGGGTTGTGGCCTTACTTTCCTGAGTATGAGAGCTTTTTCCCTGAACTGGCTGAGTCTAGATACATGGCTAGGCTTGATGGTACAAGCCTGAAGTCCTAGCACCTGGGGGGACAGGATGGAGTCTTTTGGCAGAATGATCACTTGGACTCAGGAGTTGAGACCAGCCCAGGCAACATAGTAAAATCCTCTCAATAAAAGAAGAAAACAAACAAACAAACAAACAAAAAATAGGACAGTACTCCAGACCAACAAAATTATGAAAAACAACACTGAAAATATGTCATAAACCAAAGACTAAAGATACACAATGCCTAAATACCTTGTGGTACCTTGGAATGGATCCTGGAACAAGAGAATATTAATGGAAAAACTGGAGAAATCTAAATAAAGTCTGGAATTTAGTTTTTTAAAAAAAACTTGTATGAGGCACTAACATACGATTAAGATTCAAACTTCTTACTCTTCTCTTAGGTTATTACGGGGGCGGGGGCGGGGCATGCGAGGAGCAAAATTCCATCAGGTGGCTAGGGTTTCCAGCCAAAAAGCTACAAACAGATCATCTTCATTGTGACACTGAGCCCATCATCTCACCTGATGCCGTGTGATTGGGATTAACAGCCCAGTTTTAATTATCCCAGTCACTCACTCATTTACTCAGCATTTACTGAGTGCCTACTGCTTACCAGGCACTAAGGATACATGAGCTAGAATAGAAAGCCACAACACCAGTTTTAATAAAGCTGAAAACTCCCTGTTGAGGAAGCTGGACATTTAACAAGTACTTGCATAAATAGTGAGAGCTCTAAATTTTACAGCCTGCTGCTTTAAAAAAAAAAAAAAAGTACCAAACAAATCATCAGAACATTCATTAAAACCAGTTATCACTGGCACTGTGAATAAAGGCTTCTCAGATTTCAAAGTACACTCAAATAACCTTTCAAAGTACACTCAAGCTAGAATCCAGTGCAAGAAGCTTCTGATTCAGTCCTGTATGCTGGGGCCTGAGAGTCTGCATTTCTTCCAGACTCCCAGGTGACAAGGGGTGAAGCTTGTCCAAAAACCATACCAAAAAAAGCAAAGCTCTAAAGTACCATAGAAACACCCTCAAACTATCACGTAAAATACGAGCTCCATAAAGGCTAGGACACTCTCTTATTTACCACAGTACTCCCAAGACTTAAAACCTAGACAGACAGCATTTCATAAACGTTTGACAAACAAACAAATGGATACACGATATGGACCAGTACTATCCTATTGTAGCCAACTGGCACACCTGGCTATTGAACACTTGAAATGTAGCTAGTCACTGAATAGTTTTAAATTCAACTTTAATTTAAATAACCACATGTGGTCAGTGGATATCACTGGACGGTTCAGGTCTAGACACAGTCCAGGTTTATGGCGTAAAAAGCACTGGACTAATGAAAGAGTTGGTTAGCTACGTGGCTCTGAGAACGAGGTCAAGGTCACAACTTTGAGGGTAGGAAGGAGGGGGTCGGTAAGCAAAGTTGACCAGGTAAAAAGAGGCAGTGACAATGCAAACCATTCCAATTCTCTGGAAATCTTTAAATGGTCATTGTATCGATTATGAGCGAGTGAATGACCATTCATTCATTCATTCTTCCAGGAAGCGCTGCCACATTACCTAGAGTCCGCTACTTCCCTTGCACAGACCTCTGCTGAATCAGGGCCGGGTCCTCTGCGGGCAGCGGGCGGAGAAGCCCCCGCCCCCAGCTGCTGGCGCGTCTTCCCCTCCCCCGTCGCGCCGGCCCGCGAGGGTCAGCCTGGTACCACGGCTCCAAGTACCGGACGGCCGGACCCAGAAGCCATATTTAGCTATATTTTTGTCCATAAAACAAACTTCCGTCTTCTGAAAGAAAAACGGTTCTAACTCAATGTCAAACTAGGACGGAAACTCGCTGCTCACCGCAGCTGCCAACCGGAGATGCCGCGCGTGCCTCAGCCCCCGAGTCTCCGACCCGGACCTCGCTCCTCGGCCCGCGGCAGCGCCGGTCACAAAGGGACGCGGGACGCGGCCGCGACCGGGCCTCCGCCTCCCGCGCCGGCCCCGCGCCAGCGACCGCGGCCCCGGGACAGCCGGCGCGGGCGGACACTCACCTCGCTGCGCGCGCGGCGGCAGCGGCGGCGGCGGCGGCGGCGGGCGTTCCTCCGGGCCGGCCCGGGCGGTCGCGGCGCGGTCCCGCGGGCCGCAGCGCGGGCGCTACTATCGGGCCGCCGTCCGCCGCGCCGCCTCCTCGGCCACTGCCGGCGGCTCCCCCGGCGGGCGGGCGGGCGGGCCAGGCGCGGGCCCCGCCTCCGTCGCGCCCGCCCCCGCCTCTGCGCCGGGCCTCCCGGGCTGGGCGCTCTAGTCCGGGCCGCCCCGCATGCCGCGCCGCTGCCACGCGCTCGGGGGCCTCAGCGCGGCGGGCCGGGGCGCGGGGCCGCCCGCAGGCCGTCGCTCGGGCGGGTCCTCACGGCGCGGCGTGCTCCGCGGCGCGGGGCGCGTGCGGCTGCGCGGGGCGGGGGCGGGGGCGCGCTCGCCCTGCGCTCGGCCCCTCCCCTGCGGCGAACCCACCGCGCGCCGCCTGCGGGCCTCGGGGCGGGCAGCTCTGGCGCTTTCCCGGCCGCCTGGGGCTCTGTGCGGCCTGGGCCGAGCGCCTTACCCCTGAACCGTGTGCGGACAAAGAGGCGGCGCAGCGAGTGAAGTAGCACTCGGGCCGCTTCACGTCGAGCCGCGCGCGGGGTGAGAGAAAATGGAGCTGCCCTCACCGCGCGGTGGAGGCCCCGGGTCGGCCGAGGCCGCGCTCCAGGCCGCCCCTCTCTCGGGCGGAGCCACCTGTAGGCTCGGACGGCGCTGGAGCCGGGGTCTGACGGCGACGGCGCCTCCTCAGGCCCTGCGGGGTGCAGACCCGGGCTGGGCCGGAAGATGCAGCCTCGCCTCGGGGGCCGAAAAACAAAAACGTGTGTCGGGAGCCGGCTGCGGCGTGGGGGTGTTCGGGCGAAAGCGTCCTGCGCGACGCCCTCAGCGGCCTCGCCTCCCGCGCCTCGAAGGGTGGAAGATGGGGCCTCGGTCGGTGTCCTCCCCCATAGGATAACCGGCCGTGTCTTCACTAAGTTCAGTCGCTCAGAGGTTCGTGCCTTACAGTTTGCCAGCCAAGAGCTAGGATGGTAAGAGGCCGTTCTATTTATATTTCACTGGCCCCATGTAAACCTCCAAATGCACACACTGCGTATAGGCCGGGAGTGTAGCCCAGTGATGCAGCGTTTTCCAACCGTGCGCAAGGCCCTGGGTTCCATCCCCAGCACCACAGATAAATGTGAAAATTGTATAATACATGTTCCCAAAACCAAAAAGCTGTAAGCGAGAAATTTTACTGACGACCATCTCTAGAATTTTACTATCCTGTTTCTTGATCATCTACATCTTCCAAGTACTGTATTTGAAAATAAAAGGCTCCATTTTAAAAGTACTGTATTTATATGATAAAACAGAAGCAGAGTTGATTGTAGTGTCTTAATGTTTGCAAGGACTGTTCGTTCTGAAATAAAGGTGCCTTTTACAAATACTGTATACCAAAAGAAAAAAGAAAAACCCTAACTAGGCAGGATAAGATTAAATCCTAACTAGAGAGATTTACAAATCACATAACTGACGAAAGGATCTCTATCCAGAATATATAAAGTACTCTTACAACTCAATAAAAAGACTTAATAATCCAATTAAAAGGTGAACAAAAAAGACGGTTTACGAAAGAAGGTATATAAATGATCAACAATTAATGTTCAGCATCATTAGTCACTTAGGGAAATGCAAATTAAAGCCCCCGTGGGAAAGTTCTTCACACCCACTACAATAGCTGCAATTAAAAAAAACCGTGTTGGTGAGGAGGTGGAGAAATTAGTACTCTCATACATTGCTTATGGAAATGAAAAACAGTGCAGCTACTTTAGAAAACGGTTTGTCAAGTTCTTAAAACGTTATCCGTGAAAGTTCCATTTGACCTAGTGTGTTTACTCCTGGGTATGTAGCCAAGAGAACTAAAGATATGTTCATACAACAATTTATACATACATGTTCATGACAGCATTATTTGTAATAGTCAAAAAGTGAGAACAATCCAAATGACCAAGAAATGCTGAGTAAATAAACAATATGTTGTATCCATACAGTGGAACAAAGTATTCAGAGAACATAGAACATAAAGAAACTTCAAAAACAGTAATAAGCTAAGTGGAAGAAGCCTGATGCAAAAGAGCTAATATTGTATGATTCTATTTATATAAATGGTCTAGAGATGCCAAATCTATCCACATAGTGATAGGTGGTTGCCACACCTGGCTAGAGGTAGGAAAGGAGCATGACCACAAAAGGCACAAGAAATAGTTTTGCGTTACAAAAATGCTCTAAAATTAGGTTGTGGTAATGGTTATACAACTGTAGATTGGCCAAAAATAACTGAATTATGTGCTTGAAACATTTTATGGTATGTAAAATTACCATAAAACAATTTTTAAAAAATATTTCAGTGTAACATTAAGTAGCACACGATAACAGTATCTTTTAAAAAATCTGGTTGTGAAAGTCCTTTGCAATTAAAAAATGAAAAAGCCTTTAGACCAAAAAGAAAAATTCTGTGCTGCTTGTACAATGTAATAAAATCACTTCCACACCTGGTGTATAACCTAGTACATTTACCTTTCAACACCAATCTACCCACTCCTATTCATTCAAAAAATGTTTCTTCACTTTACCCACTAAAAGAACAGGAAATGGGGTAGAAAAGGGTAAGCATGTTTGAGAGGAGGAAGGAACTGGATGAACAGAGTTGAGGTTTGCCAACAAAGGGTGCAGACCAGGGAATCCAAAGTAAAGACACTGACATAATCTTTCCCAATGTCTTTCTCATTTCCCTTTTGTTATATGACCAAGAACACACTGGTTTCCTTGAGTTATACAGATGTGTGTATCAGAGGGAGCACTACCTTTGGGCTTGAAAATAGTGTAATTAAGATAACTTTTTCATTATTTGATGGATTTTTAAAGACTTTCTCATGATTTCTATTGTCTTGCCATTGAAGAAATTTTTTAGTGAAAACACGTTGAAGTTGAACTACCCCCAATGAATTAGTCCATCTGCCCTGCCTTATCACCTCCCCACATCCTGGGAAGCATACCAGAGGCAGCTGCTCCTCCCTTTGAATCAATAACTCAGTATGTTTCATCTATAAGGCCCTCTTTAAAATGGTTGTTGTCTGAGTGATGATACTATTCTTTCAACTTGTGAATAAGGCCTAGTCTATGGTACCTAATCAGCAAAAAATCAAGGAAGTGGCACCAAGGATAGAGTCTTTGTAATAGGGAGATGTGGGAGATTCCCTGAAATAGAATAAGATGTCCAAGAGCAATTGATCCCTGTGGTAGGAGGACAAAGGAAAAGAAAAAAATAAAAGTTGATTGTAAGAACTGTGTGCAAAGCACCCACAGGATGAAAAGAAGGAAGAGGGTGATGGATGAAAAAGGAACAGCCAAAGACAAACCCATACAAGAGTCAGATGACATAAGTATGTGAAACCATGCAATATGCCTAAAGTATAACGTTCAATGATTTTTCACTTTTTGCCTTTGCCAAGAAAAGATCTGGCAGGTCTACCTTGTGGCTGCAGCTTGAGGAACACGGTTGCACTTCATCCTGTCATAGCTCCCCTGCCCATAGCACATCATCATTCTTATGTCAGCTGCACAGCTCCGAGGCCCAGGAACAAGAGGGCACAAATTGGGTGGAGGCAGGAGCCTGCCCATCCTTTGGATGGTGATTATGTGTAAGGTCAGCAGTGAGGAAGATGTGGTGGTGTGGTAAGCACAGTCCTGGGCAGAAAAAAGTAAAATTATAATCAGTCAAGAGCCTGACAGAGCCTTGGGTCTGTGATCAAAGCAGAACATTTTAGGCATTTGTGGAAGGCAGGGCAGGTAACTGACCGATAGCTATCATACTACACTAAATGGCTATATCCAAAAGCCCCAAATCCTGGTGATGTGAAACCACTAGTTCTATTCTATACCATATTCTATGTCCCCTGGAAGTCAATAGGGACTTGACATCACTATGAGTCCATGCTGAATAAAATTCATAGCAGTATATCATTCCTCAGTGACAGAGACAGTAGGAGGAGTGCAGTAGCTTGTAGAGGGTAGTGAGGCTTCCTCAAAATTTGGTTGCAACCAGAATCTCAGAATGAATTCTGTGACCAGAATCACGGAAAGAGTTAAGTTAATGAACTGAGGTACCACTGTATCTCCATGCTTGCATTTTAATGCCAAGTCAAATCATGGGGCCATATCTAACTTTTAAGGAGACAGGGAAACAGTCCCAGTGTGAACCCCAAAAAACACAGAAATACTTGAATTACAACATTAATGACTATCAGCAGTATCAACATCAGCGGCAAACTTTTTTTTTTTTACTTTTTACTTTGAAATAATTATACATTCACAGGAAGTTTTAAAAATCGAAAAGAGAAGTTCTTTGTATTCTTCACCCAGTTTCCCCCAATGACTATACCTTATATAACTATAGTGCAATATTAGAACCAGCAAGGATATTGGTACAATGTGTGTGCATAGCTCTATGCCATTTTATCGTATGTGTGAGTCCCTATAACTACCACTAGCAGACTCAAGGTACAAAACTTGATACATCACCACAAATATCTCCCTCATGCTACCTTTTTATAGTCACACTCAACCTTCCCCACCTGGTACTCATCTCCTTAACCTTTGGCAGCCAGTAATCTCTACAGTTTTGTCATTCCAGGAATGTTATATAAATGGAGTCATGTGATATGATCTATGATCTATCATCTTCTAAGACTGACTTTTTTTAATCAGCACGACAAGTCATGTTTGTTTATTTGTTTGTTTTATGCCATTCACTCTGTCAGCTGGCAGGGATAAAAGTCCTAACTCTCCATTGGATCTTTCTGACACTACCACAGCAGTGGGGAAGGGTCATGAAGGAAGCCTAATGAAGGTAGTAGAGAGGAATGTGGAAGTCCAGGCTTTTTATTCAGACTTTGTTAACTGACATAACAAGTGACGTCACATCTTTCCTATGATGTTTGGCTGGAATAAGGGAGATACTGTCTAGAAGTGTTCTATCTAGCCCCTTGCTCCACTGGCTAGAGAGAGCAGGCATTTCTTAGATTTATTATTATATTTTAGAAGTCTGATCCTGTGGTGTTCCTAGGTTGCCTGTTCTCTGGCACTGAAAAAACCCAGGGAGCTCACTGCCCTATCATTTCTTCAATTCTAAAATCCTTAGTCAATTGCAATGCTCTCTACTTTCTGGGTCTTCTGTGCAATATACCATGCCCAGGGCTTTGAGACGTTCCTATAGGAAGTATGCTCCATTTACTATTCTACCCTGGTTACAACAGAAGCTGAGAATAAATTTTTAAAACCTAAATTAAAGCACATTGCATTTTTATCCCTATAAAAATGTCACTCCCAGATTCTTGCATTTCATTTTTCTTTCTTGAGTCAGAAAGGAAAGGAATGATTTACTACTATATCTTGGACATCCATATGATATAAAATGTTTATTGTAGTGGGGAAAATGCTAGGAATTGCAGGTCAGAGGCTCAGTTGAAATGTGAAAACAGCAAGTATAGAGGAATGGGAAAGTTGAAATCCTCAGTAAAGAGAAGCCTGAGGCATAGCAGATGGATCAGAGTTTGCATGGAAAAGGCCAGGACAGACAGTCTGGACACAATGGTTAGTGAAGGTTAAGAAAGTATGAGCAAAAATGAACATATATTGAAATTTTCGAAAGTCAGGCAAGTCATCAGTATAATTTTTTTTTTAATTTTTAAGGAAAGCAAGGAAGTAAGATTTAAGGAAACCTAAAGGAAAGCAAGATTTTCTTTAGATGGAAAACCTAACGGATACAAAAAAGCCTCAAGGACAATGGAAACAAGGTTCAGGAGGCAGCCTCAAGGACACACAAGATTTGTATGTGGCGGGGTGAGTGTTGGGGATTAAACCCAGGGCTTTATGCGTACCAAGCAGACACTATGAACAAGCGCCTCCTGGTTTGATATTCGTAAAAGGAAATCAAATAGGGGGTACCACAGGCTAGACAGAAGTTACCAAAGCCAAGTCAGTCACTTGTTCATCCATTCATGCCAAATGGACTGTGAGAAAGATGGTTGGGATAACAATGCAAAAAACTGCTGAAGTGAGAGTGACTGGGCTTGCTCTGGATTCCTATTTATTCGCACAATTTAATAACCAAGAAAACATAACTACTTTGCAATGCCCTTCAACTGTGTACATTTGGGTATATTGTGCTTCCCAAAGCTTTACTTGTTCCACAGAAAAAGTATGGGTTCCTTTTCAGAGTTGCAAAAGTCATGGACCCAGTGACGGGAAAATCCTAGACAGGAGCCATCTGCTTCCAGAGTCCAGTCAGTTTAGAAACTGACCACTTAACCAAAACTCTGGAACAACTGTCTCTTCTGCAGAGTGGAGGGGGAGCAGCAGAAGGAGCCAAAGGGAAAGATTTACACATTTACTTCATGGAAAGAGAAATTTTCTGAGTTTTTTCATTGCAAACTGTCTGATTTCTCTTGTGGTATTTATGAAATAGCTAAAAGTAAATGGAGTAAAACCCTTGTTATAATTTTTCATGAAGGCTTATGGTTTTCATATTTTTTCAGTGAACATACTTTCATGTTACTTTTAGTTTGCCTGGCAGTTTGCTGCATTATTTGTAAGTTCACTGCTTTTGACAATATTCTGCTATGTTTGTTGTTTTCCTCATTCAAAAGAATCTTGAATTAATCTTAGAACTTTACTTTGAGAGAAGAAAACCTTTTGATATAAACATTTAAGACCACATTAAGTGACTATTTTTGATGCAATCTATTCAAAGTAAATTTAAATTTACTTTCTCCTACTTCATTAATTCCAATGGGATTCAACATGTTTTAGTCAAACTCTTAGATCAAACCATTAATAAGAATATTGACATGTAGAAAGTTAAATATTAAAATTCTTGGGAAAAAAGTAAGTGAAATGGCTCAAGCAAAGAGACATGGAAGAGCTGACTGATACTAGATTCAAAGGTAGTACTATAGCCAGGTATAGTGGAGTGTGCCTAAAGTCCCGGCTACTTAGGAGACTGAGGCAAGAGGATCACTTGAGCCTGGGAGTTCAAGCTTGGGCAATATAGCAATATTCTGTCACAAAAGAAAACAAAAAAAAAAGTTTTATAGGGCTGGGGATGTAGCTCAGTGGTAAAGCACATGCTTAGTATGCCCACATCCTAGGTTTAATTGTTAGCCCTGCAGAAAGAAGAGAGAGAGAGAGACAGACAGACAGACAGACAGACAGACAGACACACACACAGAGGCAGAGACAGAGACAGAGACACAGAGAGACAAGAGACAGAAGAGGAAGAAGAAGTGGGGGGCAGAAAGGGGTTACAGGATCTTTAGGATAAGATGACCAAAATTTTAACTTCAAATTCATGGTATTATTAGATGGCATTTAGGAAGACTAAGTGAAAAAAAAGTCAAATTGCACATACAGGATGAGGGTAGATTGATTTCTACATGTCTTTTCCAATTAGGAGTGGCCTTCAGGGGCTTATAAAATGTATTTTCTTGGCCTCTTCATTTACCAAGTTATATCTTTATAGTCCTGCAAGGCAAGCAAATAATCTTTAATGCTGATCAAATATTGCTAACAAAAGAGTGGGACATGGGTTTTTTTTTCTTGTAGATTTAGGCCCAAGGGATGTAGTAACAAAAATTATGCGACAATAACAATGCACTGACACATGCCACACCCCTTGTCTAAACAACTCTGACCACCCTGTTTTCATTGTATGACCCATCCACACAGCCCTGACTCTTGGTCTTCCTAAAACACCTAGTTCATGAAACCACCCTCTGTCTACACAGAGTTGTTGCTGTAATGCCTTATTTTTCAAAGGCTGATATTACCTCCTGGGTGGCATACAGTGTATTTTGTATATTTTAAACATAGACATATTACATGCATATGACAAAAACACAGGATAGGAAGATATAAAATGAAACTCGTCTCCCTCAGCACTACCCCAAAAGTAATTACCTGTAACTATTTGTGTTGTTGCTCCTTCCTCTCCTTCCCCTAGTTCTAAATAAGATAGTTCTAATTTCTGATTTATCAACTTCAGTTAAATTGCCAGTTTTTGTTGTCATATAAACAATCCCCAAATTGTGGCTGACATTTATTTCAAGCTTGTGAGTCACTAGCTGTAGCTATACTGGACTTGACTAGGCACGGTTCTGTGTGTCTTATTTTGGGCTAAGGGAGTGGCCATTGTTTGGAGCACATTGTTCCCATGCCAGAGGGTCACAGCTTAAGAGATACATACACATATTATTTCCAACAGCCTCTGTTCACCACTGGCCACTGGTGTTTCTACCTACATTCCATTGTTCAAAATAATTCACATGGCCAAATCTATAGTAAAATGACTAAAAATGTACTTTTATTGGGAGGCATGGAAAAAAAATCACATGATGAAGAATGTAGGTGTAGCATATATTCCAGAAAGGGAGCAGAGAATTGAAAATTATTAGAAGAACAATCCACTTGTTATGGTTGATACATTGTGTCAACTTGAGAAGTTTAGAAGTTTAACTGAGAGACTCAGCAAGGAGCCAGCATCCTTATTTTGTAAATATCCTCATCCTGTGTAAGAGGAGGGCACAGAGATTTTGTGAGTGCTACACCCACCCTGGAGAGGGTGGAGGTGGCCTGTGTACAATATAAGGGAGGAAAAGAAGCTTGCTCTTTCCCCTTTTGCTCTGGCTGTTGCCTTGAAGTTTTGCCCAAGTGCCATGCCAGCCTGCCTTGCAGCCAGCTGATTATGGACTGAAACCTCCAAAAACTGTAAGCTAAATAAACCTTTCCTTCCTTAATTTTGGGTGTTGGGTATTTTGTCCCAGCAATGAGAGAAAAGTAACCAAGACACCACTCTACCACACACAAATGTCTTTTGAGTCCTACTTATCAAAAATAAGGAATTGAGATGATTAACACTGCTCTTTTCTCCCTCCTCTTCTCACAGTATCACAGTTCTTCCACTCACACTATAACTCTAAATAATATAAAGTTCTTTCTTGAAAGTCAACTGTACATTCAAGTTTTCATTATTAAAAATAAGGATATAGCTGGGCATGGTGGCATACACCTGTAATCCCAGCACTCCACAGACTGAGGCAGGAGGATTGCTGTGAGTTCAAGGCCAGCCTGGGCTACAAAGTGAGTTCAGGGCAGCCTAAACGGCACAGCTAAACCCTATCTCAAAAAAAGACAAAATAAATAATAAATAAATTTAAAAATAAAAATAAGGACATTTTCATATACCTTCTTTCCTTTTCCTCTCACAACACTTACATCGTGAAGATTTATAATATTCCCTTTGTATTTTATTTTATTTTATTTTATTTTATTTTAAAGATAATAAAATCCAACAAAACAAAACAGAACAAGGTCAATCAAAACAAAGCAGTAGAATTGGTGCCGAACTTCAAAGCAGGATACTAGGAAAACAATAGCTACTATAGTATATCGTGTTATCTTCACAATAGTTGTCCATTCCATCAGGTATAGCAAAATCAAACCAAAAACAAAGCAGGATAAAACTGATCAAAACAGAATATTGAATAAAGCAAAAACAATTAATCAGAATAAAGGAAAACAGTGAGAACAATATTGGGCCTCAAAGACAAGACAGAAGGGAATCCCCCATATTTGCTACATTGCATACTGTCATCTTGCCAAGAGATGCTCAGACTGCCGGCCCCAGGCCTGCAAAATCAACCAAACAATACAAGCGTTTAGTTGTTTTCTGTACCTTAGTTGCTATCAACTCAGCCGGTCCCCCAAACCACCAGGTTGCTTACTGGGGCAGGGGGTGGGGGGGATGTTGATTCTCAGCCCACAGCTCTGGTAGGCTCATGGGAAGTGCTGACTTTTCTCTTCCTGGAACCCACTGCACTGCTTACCAGGGAGGATGGCTAGTTGTCTTCTGGTTGGATCCTCCCTGACCCAGCATGGCGGGTTCTCGGGAGGCACCAATTTTTCTCTTCCTGGAATCTGTGCCACTTGCACCACCTACAAGGAAGGCTGGCTAGTTGTCCTCTCTCCCTCTTTGTGTTTTAGCACTAAAATTTTATCTTTTATGCCTCCTATAGAAATTAATTTAAAAAACTAAAGGCCAATAAAGAGAACAGAATACAAGAATTATAGTATATATTGTATTTCACAGAAACTGGAAATGTAGTTAGTCAGATAAGATAGTGTGCGCTTGTAACCCTAGCTACTCAGGAGGCTGAGGCAGAAAGATTGTGACCTTGAGGCCAGCCTGGGCAACTTCACAAGACCCTGTCTCAAAAGTACAATTTTTAAAAAGGCATGGGGATGCATTCAACAGTAGAATGCTTGTCCTGCTGATGTGAGGCCCTGAGTTCCATCACTACTATCACCAAAAGTGAAAAAAAAAAAAAAGAATAGAAAAGAAATGTAGCTAGAGTTGTAGAGAAGGTAATGAAATCCTTCTCCACAATATGTTCAACTACAAAATAAGTACCTCAAAAACTAAAATCGAGTTGGGTGTGGTGGCACACCTCTGTAATCCCAGCACTCAGGAGACTGAGACAGGAGGATTGTTGTGAGTTCGAAACCAGCCTGGGCTACCAAGTGAGCTCAAGGTGAGCCTGAACTGCATAGTGAGACCCTGACTCAAAAAGACAAAAGCAAAACAGAAACAAACTAAGATCAAATGGTTTATCACTCATTATACTTTATATTTTAGTTGGAATCATGCTACATTTAATTTGTTGTATATAAGTAGTGATATTTGCTTTACAGCTTTTTGGTTATTTTTAGAGTTTCTTGCTTTTTACCTGTTGGCAGAAAAAACAACCACTTTCATTCTGTCGCTAAAGTCATAACAACTTCTTAAATTATACTCATTTGCTGTAGTGAATCCAGTTTCTTATCGAATACATGCATCTCCAAGCTGTCTGACAGCTTGTTTAATTTGAACCAATTGCCTTCATACCTGTGCCCAGCCAATAGCCTAGGGGATCTTTTTATTGCTATTTTGAGTTGTGACTATTATGTCTTGGATTCTATATCTGCATCTTTTATTTCCATTTTCATTTTCCTAGACCATAGCTCAATTGATTTTTTTCTAGAAAGGGGATTAAATGTTGAGCCCTTTCAGCCTGACTTGCAACTAATAAATTGACTGGGCATAGAACTCTATATCCCAAGCCACTTTTTGTTAGCGCTTTCAAGGCATTGTTCCATTGTGTTCATGCCTAAACTGGAAAATCCAAAAGCCAATGATTCTCATCCCTGTGCAGATGAGTTGTTTTTGCTCTCAGAAGCTTTCAAGTCTTTTTAACAGCGTATACTGAAATTTCATAAGGATGTATGAGTTCACAATGGGTCCTTTTAAAAAAGCAGTTATTTAACCAACAAGCATTTTTAATATCCTATTACACGGCCAGCAGTGTTGAAGATATATGGGGAACACAATTATTTTTCGAAGAGTTTCAATCTATAGGAGAACATTTACAGTCTAGTTAGAGAATTGTTAAATAGCTCTTATATAATAATTCTTAACAGGCTAAATCGAGTTCAGACAATTATTTGTCTGATGAGACTGTGTATGATAGAGGCTGTTTTTGCACCCTCTAGTAAAATATTCTGTGTGAAGAGATAACAAAGTCAGCCATTTCTTTGCCCTGTTGTTTCTTTTTTGCAAAAACCTAGTTACTTTTTTCTAGTCTTTCTTTATTGCTGTCATTTAAAAATAATTTTAAAACAAATATTTCAAATTATATTGCTATAGGCTATTCACTTAGTAAATGGCTATAGAAGTTGAAAATAATTATTTTCATTTCCTCTTTTTTTTTAAAATTTATCCTGTAACTCAGTCCCACCTATAATAAGCTTATTGCTGGCTTAGTTTGTTATCTTGGGACTACTGCTGTATTATCCTTTAGGATCACAGAAATTACATCTCCTCACCATGACTTTTTTTGTCTTTTCCTTGTGGCCTCGCTTCCAGATGTGGTCAGATTACTACCAGATTACTACCACCACAGTGAAAAAGGACATGATCATCTGAAGTTCATGAGAATAAATGAGGTATGATGGGAAATACAGATTCAAGAGAATTTCCTCCCAAGAAAAGAATAAATTGAGAATACCACCTCCAAATATAGTATCATCTCCTTATAATCTCTGTCTCCCAAAGAAAGAATATTCTAGAGACATTGATATTTTAAAACATGGAAAAACAGTGTACTTCTTTTTTGCTAACGGTATAAGATCCATTAATATCATGCCTCGATCCTTAACATGATTCAGAATTCTCCAAAGAGGCTTGTTAAACACACAGCTCTTTGCACCTCATCCTTAGAGAACTGGTTCTGTCCCTTCTCAGTTCCGGAGACTAACAAAGTCTTCAAGATTTTTTTTTTTTTGATAGATCTAGATCTAGCAGTTAAAGATTTAAGGCTCTGTTTTGGAAAAGAGTAGCCGAATGTGGTTGCCAAACGGTTGCTACCCACCCCACCTTGAAGGTTTGCAGTGTTTATATTTCATTGCATATCTGTTAGTAACTCGAATGACTAACCTTTGGATAAATTAGGCAAGATAAGACATTATCTTGTTAAATTTCTCCCTTTGAGAGTTTTCTTAACCCAAACTTATGAGTGGAAGACTTTTTTTTTTTTAGATTTTTAAAATAAGTACATATTTGTGATACAAATTAATACATTCATCGTGGAGAGTTAATACATATATTGTAAACATTGTATTTTAGTTCTTTTTATTCTCCTACTTCTCTCTCCCTCTCCTCTCTCCATCCCTAGATTCCCTTCCCATCTGCAAAAGGTCTACCTATTTCCTATCATCTACCTTTTATTTTGTTCTTTAAATTATTTATATTTTTGAAACCATGCACAGAAGAAGAATCTTAAAGCAGAGAAAAATTAATTCCTAACAATGAATGTGTGTGTGTACACTACATGCATGACATACAATAGCATGAGCATTATTACATTTACATATACACACAGGTACACTAGATTTTTTGATAAAAGTTCATAATCAGAAGGTAATTTCAGAGTGTTACCAGGTTTGGGGGTGCTGGAATCTCTTTCTGGAGGTGGTTTCTAGGTTCTTTCTGTTCTGAGAAAAACAGAACAATTGGTCAAGACAAGCACTGATGGTAGCAAAATTTTATTAAAGGTAGTAAAAGAAACAGACCTGTAGACTGAGTCTGGGCTAAATGAAAGTAGGAAAAGAAGGGTGGGTCACCATGCAAGAGAGAACACAGTGGCAAAAACTCAGCGTGGACTGTCCTTTGCGTAGCGCTCACTCCTCACACTGTTGTCAGGGCAAGGCTGTCCCATCAAAACCCTGCGGGAGTTCCCAGAAGTCCACATGCGCGGCTTCGAGAACTGTTCTGCGCATGTGTCCTGGGTTCTCGTCAGCCACCTTTCCCAGCCAGTTTTAACCACTTCTCACCTTCCTGGCTCAAGAGGTTTTGTTTGTTTGATACCTGGCTGGTCAGAAAAGCTTCTAACCATGAACAAATGAAATAATTTGAATGACAATGGAAAATGAGATAAAATATTAGGAGTTTCAGCACAGGGAGGAACTGTGTGGTCACTGAGTCCTACTCTCTCTCTCTGGTGTTTTAATACCCTGCCTAACATCCCCACCAGGTGGTCGTCAGCCCACATTTGAACTTCTCCAGGGATGGGAATATCCTGTGAGGTCACTCATTCCACCTTTGTTATTATTCCCTTGATATTTCTTCCTTATATTGGCCGGAAATCTGTATCCTTTAGTTTTATCTTAATGCCTGTTTTGCATGACTGCAATACAGGTGTTTTTCTATTTTGGTATATTTTCCCCATATCCTTTCATCTTCGACTCCCGGTGCCTTATATTTCCAGTGTGTCAACTGCAAGTGGCATATAACTAGATTAAAAAACAAAACAAAACAAAACTCTGCAACAAAGTTTTATTCAAAACAATTTATTCTATGATAATTACATTTGAATTTATTTCTACTACCTATGGTTTCATTTTTACTACAAATAGTTTCCATTTGTCTCATTTTTCTGTTTTGACTTCTTTTATATTTTATCTTTAAAAAATGCATTCTTTTGTTTTGTTTTTTGTTTTTTGTTTTTTCTTCCATCACTGTTTATGTTTCTTCTGGAAAGTTTAGTACTATTTAGATTTATTGATAATTTTATTGATTTATTTGTTACCATTTCTTCCTGTATCTCAGTCCAATCTGATCTCATTACCAGAAACACAATCCTTAGTATTAGCATTAGAGAGAGTCTATTGGTATTAAATTGTTTCTATTTTTGAGGACATATCTTTATTTCACTTTGATTCCAGGTTTTGTTTTGCTTTGTTTTGTTTTTGAGACAGGGTCTCATCATATAGTTCAGGCTGGCCTTGAACTCACTGTGTGGTTCAGACTAGCCTTGAACTCACTGTGTAGTACAATCTTCTTGCCTCAGCCTCCAAAGTGCTGAGGTTATAGGTGTGAGCCACCACACTTGGCTCCTTCACTTTGATTGTTGAAAGAGTTTCAGTGAGAATACAATCAGATTAACAACTGTCTCAGCATATTGAAAAAACCATTCCTGTTTTTTTTTTTTTTTTTTGGCTTCAATTGTCACTGTTGAGAAATCAGCTTTCAAACAGATTTTTATTTATTAATCAGTTATTTTTGTTTCTGAATACCTTTAGAAAAACTTTTCATTTTGAGATAATTACACGTTCACAGGAAACTATAAAAATGGTACAAAGAGGTCCTTTGGCCCCTTCCCCTCAGTTTTTCTCATTACATCCTACATAGCTATAATATATCCAGGCATGGTGTCATACACCTCCCAGCACTCTGGAAGGCTGAGGAAGGATTGCAAGTTCAAGCCCACCTTGGACAACTTACCAAAACCCTGCCTCAGAATAAAAAAGAAAAAAATAGAGTTGAGAAAGAAGCTCAGTGCAAAGGCCCTGGGTTTAATCTTCAGTACAAATAATAATAATAATAATAGTAACAATAATATTGCATTGTGTATAGATAATTCTATGCCACTTTTCACATGTATAAGTTCCAGTAAGCACTTCTAGTTTCAAAACTATTCCATCACCACAAAGATACAAGACTATTCCATTACCACCAAGATTTTCATGATGCCCCTGACAGTCACATTCAAAACCCAACCATCCCTAACCCCAGCAACTATTAATCTTCTCTCCATGTCTATAATTTTATATTTTGAAGATGTTAAGTAAATGGAATCATACTGTACGTTATGAACTGAATTATATCCCCCAAAATTCGTATGTAGAAGCCTTAACCCTAAATTTGACTGCATTTGGAATTAAGACCTTAACGTGGTAATTAAAGATAAATGAAGAGACATCAGGGAGCCTCTCTCGCTCCTCTCTCCTCTTCTCCTTCTCCCTCCCCCGCCTCTGTGTACCCATTGGCAACAAAAAGGTTAAAATCCTTAGAATTGCAGTTGTAAGAGAATATAGCAAAACTAACCAAAACCTCCACAAAATAACAAACCTTTGATGTAAGACCCCTTCATTTCTCCCCATGAGCCATGATGCATCTTCTCTGGATGTTGAGCCTCATAAATATCGTTATCTAAAGCTTAGGCCTTCTGCTGAGGCTAGAGGAATGGTCTTGTAAAACTGAAACTTACAGCTGTAGCCATAGTGCAGATGCTCTCAGAAGATCTACAAAGAGTCAGATGATCTGGAAAAAGACTTTCTGGAGATAATTACATTGGCTGCCTAGAGCCCTATCGCCACATCCTCAAATCCTTATAGGAACCCAAATCTCCCACTCTGATAGTGTGATCCTCTCTTGGAACTCACCGTTATCCTTCTTGACAGTGTACTTTAACCTGAGTAAAGTCTTCTTTATCTTATCCTTGCCTTGGCAGATTATCACTCCATATGCTGTCTTACATGATCTTTCCCAGCTTGCCCCCACGGAGGGACACAATGAGAAAGGGATGACTTTCTGCAACCTGGAAAAGGGTGCTCACTATAAATGACTACCACCAGATACTCATGTGGGACATAAAGCATCCAGAACCATGGGAAAATGCACTTCCATTATTCAAGTCTCTCAGTCTATGGTATTTAGTTAATGGCTGCCTGCATGGTCTAATATATAGTAAATGACTTTTTGAGACTTTTTTTCCAACATAATATTCTGAAAATCTATTCAAGTTGTTGGGTATTGTTCTTTTGTATTATTGACTGGTATTTCAAACGACTACTTTTAAGAACTTTGATTTGTGTTTGGTATTCTGTAGATTAGCTATGATTTGTCCATGCAAATGCTTAATTTTCCTTTTTAAAATCTTCATGAGACTCATTCTGATTCCTGAATTTGAGAATTAAACTGATGTCATTAATCAATTCTACAAATTACCCATTCTCTCTTCTGGGATCACCTCTATCCCATTTTCTCCTTTCTTTCCTTCTGGAACTCTGATTAGATAGATATACGTTAGATGTTCTTGCTCTATCCTTAGTGACTTTGAACTTACATATTTTCCCTTTCTCTGTGTTTTTATATTGTGTTCTGGATCAGACCTTCAGATTTTTGTTCTGGTTCTATGATATTGATCTTGTTTATCAATTTGATTGGCTAGAAGGTTGCTTTAGGAGATTAGTAAAGCACACTTCTGAGAATGTCTGAGTGAATCATGGGGGCATGTCCATGACTCCTTCCTCTCTGGCTCTTCCATCATTCTCTGCTTCCTGGCCACCATAAATTGAGCAGGTTTCCTCCACGGTGCCTTTCTAATACACCATTTGTGCCTTGGAGCAAGCCAACTCTGTGCTTCAATATCTGAATTATGAGCCAAATAATCTTTTCTCCTTTAGGTTGGTCTATCAGGTATTTTGTCCCAGAAAAAAAGCACTGAATAATGTAAGTTCGCTTATACTTTTCAATAGTTTAATCTATCCATTGAATTTTTAATGTTTTTGCTTTTACAGTAACTTTATTATGGTATTACTCACATACCAAAAAGTTAACTCTTTAAAAGGGAACAAATGTGCTGGATTTTTGTTTTGTTTTGTTTTGCTATATTCAGAGAGATGCATTCATCACCACCAACAATGTCCAGAATCCTTGGTTATTCCCCAGTATTCTTTCTTCTCAACCTCTGGAAATTTACTAATCTACTTTCTTTCTGTATAAATTTGTTTACTCTGAGCATTCCATATACATGGAATCCTATAGTCCATAGCCTTTGTATCTATCTTTTTCCATTAAGCATTGTGTTTTCATGATTAATCCATGTTGGATCAGCATTTCATTCCATGCTACTGCTTATAATATTCCACTGTACACATCCCATATCACCTTTTGTTAACCATTCATCAGTTGGTAAACATTTGAGTTGCTTCTACTTTTTGGATGTCATGAATTACACTGCTATGAACATTTGTGTACAAGTTTTTGCAAACATATGTTTTCAATTCTTTTGGTTATATACATGGGAGAGTTGTTGGGTAATATGTTAAGTCTATATTTAACCATTTGAAGGACTGCCAAATTATTTTCCAAAGTGACTAGATGATTCGACATTCCCACTAACAGTTTGTGAGGTTTCCAATTTTCCTACATTCTTGCCAATATTTATTATTTTCATCATTTGTATTACTGTCATCTCAGTGGGTGCGAGATGGTAGTATCTCATTGTGGCTTTGATTAGCAATTTTCTGATGATTAATGATAATAACTTTTATGTGTTGATGTACCATTTATATGTTTCCTCGGAGAAATGTTTAGTAAAATCCTTTGCCCATTTTTAAATTAGCCTGTCTGTTTATTGCCCAGTGAGGTTTTTATATAGTCTGTATACAAAACTTTTTAAAGTTATATGTGTTATAAATACTTTATCCCAGTCTTTTGGTTGTTCTGTTTTTCCTCCCCTTCCTCCTCCTCTTCCTCCTTCTTCCTTTCTTCCTCCTCCTCATCCTTCTTCCTTAAAAATTAATAGTAAGGTCCTTTTGTCATTCTTTCTTTTTCTCTTATCTCTTTCTTTTACCACACACAATGCCGGGGACCAAACCCAGGCCCTTGTGCATGTAGGAAAGTATTCTGAGTTATACTCCCAGCATCTTTCTAACATTTTAAACCACATCTAAGATGTG
The DNA here is from genome assembly GCA_004363535.1 of Dasyprocta punctata. Lineage (NCBI taxonomy): Eukaryota > Metazoa > Chordata > Mammalia > Rodentia > Dasyproctidae > Dasyprocta > Dasyprocta punctata. Next base: position 112,728 of record RJWM01000096.1, on the reverse strand, counting down.
TGTAGTTTTTTTCTTTTGTTTAAATTACAGGCATTAATAGGTAGCATTGCCTTGAGGGGGTGAATAGAGATTGAACTCATGGGCTTGCTTGAGTTAGACAAGCACTCTATCATTGAGCTATATCCCTGCCTCATTTTGTTTTATTTTGAGGCAAGGTCTCATTAAATTGCCCAAACTGCCCTTGAACTTATGATTCTCCCACCTCAGCCTCCCCCGTAGCTACGTTTTTAAGTGCGCACCACCATGCCCAGCTCTTAACACCGCTTATGAATCCCATAAGCTTTGGAGAATGTTGTGGTTCCATTTTTGTTCATTTCAAAGCACAGTATTTTCTAATTTCCCTTATGATTTTTCTTTTATCCTTTGGAAGTATATTGTTTAATTCCGCATATTTGTGAATATTCTGAATTCCTTTTGTTATTAATTTCTAAGTTCATTTCATTATGATTTGAGAATGTATTTTGTATGATTTCAAAATTGATTTTTAACTTTATTAGGGCTTGTTTTCTGTTTTAGCATATGGTCTACCCCAAGAGCACACAGTATATACTAAAGAAGAATGGAAAAATGCATATTTTGTTATTACTGGGTGAAATGCTTTATGTATGCCTATCAGGTCTAGTTGGCTTATAGTATTAACTCATTCATTTTTAAATATTATACCTTGTTCTTGAAATATTATATTTTCCATATCTAGAACTTCTTTTTGGTCCTTGAAAATTATATGTGGTTATTTTTAATTAGCACTTTTTCTCTAATTATATTTTACCTCCTTTTTTAAATTTCTGTATGCAGACTAAACAAACTTACTTTATATTTAGTATTGATAATTCCAGTAACTGAGGTCTGTGTAGACTGAGTCCACTGCCTGCTAAGGTTCACTCCTGTTACCTTGTTTTCGTGTATATTCGGTAACACTTGACAGAGAGCTTTTATTCTTTGGGACTTTGTGGAAATTCTTTGTGCCCTGAGTTCAAGGCATATTGTTTCATAAAAGATTTGGCTAGCTTTTGTGGGTGCCTGAGGCTACTTTAAGTTTTCAAATTGAAGTGTTTAAAACCTCATGGGTAGTTTGAATTCAAACCTAAACCTATATGTAATCCTGTTGAGGATTTCACTTTATGGGAGCATATTTTTTTTTCCTCTAGTCAATGCCAAAGTTAAGACAGGCAAATTTCATTGCTATTTTTTTCTCAAAGGTGAGTTTATTTGCAGTCTATCATTATATTGACATTATACTCCTTGGGGTTCCCAACTTTATGTAGGCATCTCCTTTTAGATCCTATACTTTGGACAGGCTTTAGATTTTAACTCCTCTTTGTCATACCCTGAAGGGACATCCATTAACAGCTCATAGTCACCAGGATTGAGCAGATGGCCTCTAGGTGATGGCCAACTTCAGGGCTGTCTTTCTTGCCTAGATTTCAATTTTCACTCCATTTTTAACCTGGGAGTTGTCCTTATTCCTTGTAAACTCAGTGATGCACTTATAAATACATATATTTCAAGTTCATATTCAGCAGTTTTAGTTGTTTTCTGGGGGAGAATTATTTAAGGTATATTCTATACATGTCCATTAAATCTAGTTGGTTTGTAGTATTGTTTAAGTCATCCTTTTTTTAGAAGTTGATCTTCTACTAGTTCTTGAAATATTTCTATATTTTTTAATTTCTAGGACTTCATTTTGGCTTCTAAAGTATGCTTAAAAGATGAGCATGGTGGTGCCCTTGTAAGCCTAGTTACTTGGGAGACTGAGCAAGAGGGTCACAAGTTCAAGGCCAGTGTGGGCAATTAGCAAGACTTTGCCTCAAAAAAAAGTATGTTTGGTTATTTTTAAATGTCTTTTGCTTTGGATAGTGACTAGTTTCTAGGAGAACAGCAGTATACAGTATATAGCATGTATGACATATGCATAGAACACACAGTCCCATACTATCAGTTATTCCTTAGAAACACAGCGACTTATACACTTTGGAGAAAAGAGCTTAAAAATAAGCATCTTTATGCACCTCATAGTCAGAAAAAATACTTCTTCATAAGGAGGTACTGAGGCATATCCATTCCTACTGCCTGCATTAAGCCTTGTTGTAACCATCCAGCATCTAGGATACCACCAGGTCAAATGAGGAAGAGTGTTCCCAAAGCAAAAGGAATCAGGAAGACCCAATGTGTCAGCACAAACAACAGGAATAGGGTGCCAAGCTGAAGTTTTGGGGCAGATGAATAGTCAGATGAAACAGGAGGGAAGTATGAAAGCCAGAGAGAGACCATGGCCATAGAGGTAGAGTTAGGGTGTCACAAGGTATCCCTCCAATATTTGCTCCACTTAAGGTGGCAGATTAAATGTACTCCTGTTTTTGTGGCATGGAAATGCCAGTTTAGAGTTGCTAGCATAGCCATACCCCCTTACAGCAGACCCTGTTACTCCATCAATGCAGTCAACCAGACTGCACAAACTTTATCCTATTGACTCATTATAAACTCTTACTTAAAACATCCCAATTCCTCTCCTAATACAAATCCATTCCCCTATCCTATTTTTTCTTTGATTTCTTTTTTTTATTTTTCAGTACTGGGAATTGAACCCAGGGCCTGTGCATGCTTGTCAAATACTGTACCACTGAGCTACAACCAATTCCCCCTCTCCAGTGCTAGCTGGATGGGTTTTTGCTTTGTTTTATCTTAAGTGCATAAATACGTGCTCTAGATTTAGCCTGTCATTCAAGACAGCAAGCCCTTTTGGTTCTGATTCTGTCTTCATTAATGTTTACTATCGTTGTTTGTTCCATATCATCTATCAACTTCATGAATACTTCACTATTTATTCATCCAAATCACTAATAAATTTAGCAAGATCACGGCACATTTTTTGAAGTTTCCTTCTAAGATGATATTTTTTGTTTGTTTGTTGGCTTTTGAGACAGGGTATCCCTGTGTAGTTTAGACTAGCCTTGAACACACTGTTTAGCCCAGGCTGGCCTCAAACTCAGCGATTCTCCTGCCTCAGCCTCTCAAGTGCTGAGATTACAAGCATGTGCCACCACACCCAGCTCCCTAAAAAGATGTCAATGCATTTCCTCAGAACCTTTTGGGTATGAGTGCTTCATTAATTATTAATCCACCTAGTTCTATCTAGAACAAGCCTGTATGGTTGTCTGTATCTCTTGTTCATAGCCTTATTGCAAGTACATTGTTCCTGACCTAACAGTACAGCAACCATCTCAAACAGAGTGAAACAAAGACAAGTTTAACAAGGTTGGTTCTTGGCACATTCATTTAGGGTTTAGCAATCTCTCCTCTCTTTTATTTTAATTTATTTTAAAGATAATAAAATCCAATAAAACAAAACAGAATAAAGTCAATCAAAACAAAGCAGTGAAATTGGTACAGAACTTTGAAGCAGGATACTAGGAAAACAACAATGGCTACCACAGTATGTCTTGTTATCTTTACAATATATCTGATGGAAATAGCAAAATCAAACCAAAACAAAACAGAAAATCGAATAAAGCAAAACAATTAATTGTAACAAAACAAAACAGTGAGAACAATATTGGATTTCAAAGACAAGATAGAAGGAAATTCCCCATATTTGCTATATTACACACTGTTATCCTCTCAATAGATGCTCAGACCACTGGCCCTAGGCAAATCAATACAAGCATTCAGTTGCTTTTTGTCCATCAGTTGCTATCAACTCAGCTTGCCCTCCCAACCAGCTACTTGCTTATGGGAGTGGGTTGGGGGCATGTTGATTCTCAGCCCACCTGCTGGTAGGCTCATGGGAGATGCTTTCTGACTTTTCTCTTCCTGAGCCCCACATGGCTTGCTTGGCTTACCAGAAAGCCTGGCTAGTTGGCTTCTTGGTGGGCTCCTCCCAGTCCCAGCATGGCTGTTTCTTGGGAGGTGCTGACTTTTCTCTTCCTGGACTCCACGTGGCTTGCACAGCTTACCAGAAAGGCTGGCTAGCTGGCATCTCTTCTCCCTTTTCAATTACTCATCAACCACCCTTTATTAATTCACTCTAAAAAATGACCCAAGATTTCCAGCAAACTCAACAGTTGGGAATATAAGGACTATGCCTTCTCTCTTTTGAAAATCAAATACTTACCCTTTATCTACTTTTCCTGTTTCCTATTACTTTTCAACAAACTTTATTGGTATGATTTTTTGTAAAGAACAAATGAAATATCCTGTATAAAGAACCTAGCAGGAGAGTGCTCAGCACTTGCATTGCTCAACAAATACAAGTTTTATTTCTTCTTCCCCACTTAAACTAGGAAAACAACTTTCCACTTAAACCTGTTGAAATAATTTACCCTACCTGGTTGTATTATTATATATTATATTAAGTAGGCAGCTGTAAAAGGAAACCTAAAGTGCAGAGGTTTATGCAAAATAATTTATTTCTCCTACACATACAAGCTGGGTAGGTAGTTGCATAATTACAAGGACCCTGTGTTAGACACTTCCTGATACCTGAGACAAGATACCCAACACCCAAAGCTAAAGGAAGCAAGGCTTATTTAGTACACAGCTTGTAGAGGTTTCAGTCCATAATCAGCTGACTCCAAGACAGAGTGGCATGGCAGAGGGGCATCACAGAGGAGAAACAGTTCATGTCAGGCAGAAGGTAGCAAAGCAAGCAAGGGAACCATAGCTCTTTCTGTTCCTAAAGATGGATAGCATTCACACCCTCAGTCCTACTACCCTTGATCCTAGCATTGCACCATGAATCAATTCTAGTATCACACACTCTGGATCCAGCCACCTCTGAAAAAACCCCACTTATGACTGCATGAAGCTTTGGGAGGACATCTAGACACAAGCCATATCGGACCCCACATCCTTCTCGTTTGCTGCCGTGTTATTCATAACAGGTAGCTTCCACCTCCAGACTAAAATGGCATGCCTGCTCTTCTTATCTTTTTGTTTGAGCCACTGAGAAGATAGAAACAAAGAGGAGGTGTGCTTTTACATGAACAGCCTGAGAATTTCTACATAATTTTTACTTTTATTTCATTGGCTAAAACCTAATCACATGGCTATATCTAGCTAAAATCAAGGCTGGGAAATAATCAACTTCACTTTGTACAGTCAAGGACCAACCTTGAGTGACCAAGTCATCCTGGTTTCTGCAGGTCTTTCCTGGCTGTAGCATTGAAAGTCCTGCATCCTAGTAACTCTCTTGCTCCTCAGCAAACAGGGATAGTTGCCCTATGTCTAGCTAAAATTTATAGGTTCTAAAGAAAGAAGTGATATTCATGGACCACTAACTCTCTTTTTTACTCTCCAATTTGTCTCTTGCTGCTATTTCTTCCCGCTTGTGGGACTGCTCTGTCTCATTTTAGCCTTACTATATTTCTCCTGGAAACCAAAGATAAAAGTAGAATAGGTGTTAGAGCATAACGTGCATTGTCCTTGTCCTTATTATCTGTCAACATCACCTCTATTCTCCATTCTCACTTCTCTTGACTCTGAACATTTGTTTAAGTCCCTCTTGATGATCCTGGCGTTTAAAAAAAACTCAGAAGAGTTGCACAGCTTACCAGAAAGGCTGGCTAGCTGGCATCTCTTCTCCCTTTTCAATTACTCATCAACCACCCTTTATTAATTCACTCTAAAAAATGACCCAAGATTTCCAGCAAACTCAACAGTTGGGAATATATAAAATGACAGAAGAATATATAAAATGACAAATAAGAGTATAAATAGATGGTTAACATCACTAGTAATCAGGAAAATACTAATTAAACCTACAATAAGATACTACTACACATCTATTGGAATGACTAAAAATTTAAAAGACTGATAATATCAAATATTGATGATTGTGTGGTGTAACTGACATTCTCATAAATTGCTGATGAGTTTATAAAATTGCACACCATGTTGGAATACAGTTTGGCAGTGTCTTATAAAGGTAAACATACATATGACTCAATCATTCCACTCATAGTGGAACTTGCCCAAGAGAAATGAAAGCTCATGTTTATACAAAGACATGCTCACATGGTCTTTCCATAGCAATTTTACTTGGAATAGCATAAACCTGTAAACAACCTAAATGTGTCAAGAGACCAATACATAAACAAATTGTGATATATTCATACATTATGGTGCTGTTCAGCAACAGAAGGACCAAACCACTCATGCTTACAAAAACATAGATGAATCTCAGAATCATTGCACAGAGTGAAATAAGCTAGATTAAAAAAGTCAGTATTTAATGTATGATCCTTTTGCCTAAAGTCCTAGAAAATGCAAACTAATATAATATGTATTATTGGTAGACCAGAAAATGCTCATGAAAGGAGTAGAAGGAAGGGTAGATTACTGAGGAACACTGGAAACTTTCAGGGGTGATGGGACTATCTATTACCTTGATTTATGAATTTGTACCTTAACAAAGTAATTTGCAAAAAAAAAAAAAAGTAAGTGAACTGCTTTTGGCAAAACTAAACTATGGTGTTAAAAATCATGTTAGTGGTTAGCCTAGGCGGGGTTGCAGTGGTTTGGCAGATAATGATTGAAAGGAATCATAAAGATGTTTCTCAGGCTGCTGGCAGTGTTTTTTGTTTTGATGGATGCTGGTTCCATGGGTGTGTTCACTTTATGAACATGAGCAGTACAGTTGTGATTGATGTGCTTTTAGCTATGTATGCTATAGTTCAGTAAAGTTAGATACTTAAGAAAAAAATCAAACCCCATCTGCATTTCTGCATTGTTCTTCTTGATATCTTTCTTATCCATCTGTCTAACCTTGCAAAGTCTTTCTTTGTTCTGCTCCCTCTTTTCCACCTTCCATGTGTTCAAAAAGCTGAGTGCATATCAGAGCCTTCAGAGAATGACAGTTTTTTTTCAATTATGCCCTTATTTTCTTACTAGAAAAATGTATTATATTTAAAGGTGTATTTCCATTTTACCTGATTAAATTCTAAAAGCAATTTAAGATTGTAGACTTATACCTGACAGGCAAAATGAATGTTTAAAAGTTAATTTTTTTTCTTTTAGTTATCTCTCTAAACTTCCTTAAACTGAGAGCCTCACCACTATTCCCCCCTCTCTTCAACTTGGATAAGGTTGATTTCTAGGGAAGGAGCTAGAAAGTAGTCAAGGGTGGCCTGGAAATAAAACAGCATGAAAATGGTGTCTATTGTCTCACTGCATTCCTTTTTCCCTCTTGCTTACTATAAAAATCCTAACACACCTAAATACAGTGAAATGACAATTTGAGGGACCACGAGGCTCTCTCATCTCAGAGCTAGCTTTGCCAAGCCTTCTGTGTTTTAGGGGGAAACAGTGACTGTATAGACCTAAATGACCAGTGTCAGTCTATCAATCCCTTGAGAGCAAGTTCTATCACCCAGAACAGTTCCTGGCATATTCTATGTACTTGATAAATATTCACTCACTACATAAAGGTTGCTGCATGTTTTCTTGCTAAGCTACCTGTACAAGTTTCTCTTGACATAAGGAAACTTTACATCATATTCTACTTTAGTGGTGTTGTTTTTTCAGTATTGGGGACCAAACTCAGTCTTTGCACATGCTAAACAAGTGAGTTACACCTCCACTCCCCTTATTCTGCTTTTGAATCCCATCATACCAGTCTTAATTAATTAAAACTGAACTTACTTTATTGGCCATACCTTTTTTATTAAGGAAGCTGAGGCCAGGAGCATTTTATTTCTCCTCACAAGATTCACTGAGAATCTTCTGCCCTCTTTTTTTTTTTTTTTTTTTTTGCAGCACCGGGGATTGAACTCACAACCTCACACCTGTCAGACAGGCACTTAAGTCACTGAACCAAATGCCTGGCCCTAGTTTTTTGAGGCAGGGTTGCACTGTGTAGCTCAGGCCCACCTTGTGCTTGTGTTGTAGCCCAAGCCGGCCTCGAACTCACAACGCTCCGCCTACCTCAGCCTCCTGAGTGCTGGGATTAAAGGCGTGCGCCACCACGCTTGACTTGACCTCTTTGTTACACACCATCCCTCTTCCACATTTTGCATGAAAACCTCTCAGGTACTGTTTCAATTCTTCTCATATGTACATAAATTATTTATTGGTTAATATTAAGGTTTGTTTGTATGGTGGACACTTGAATCATTTTGTTTTCATCTTTATACTGTTTATTTAGAAATCAAGACAAAACTAATACACTTTTAAGAATCCTTTTGAGTAACTCAACTAGTCTCTGAACCAGTCTGCTCTTCCCTAGCTTTGTGGGTTACACTTCACTAGCTAAAACTTCACATTCAAGCCTTTATGCCCATATCTCATATATCTTCTTATCCTCTGGTAAAACAAAAACAAAAAACCCTTCTGTATTTCTCTCCAAAATACTCTGTGATGTAATAAGAAATATATATCTGGTCTCCACTCATCAGTTCCTGAGATAGAGTTTCCAAATTAATTAATTTTGTATTGAGCAGATCAAACCCAGCCCTTGCTCACAGAATTCAGGTAAGTGTTCTCCCATTGAGACATATCACCAGCCCACAAGCTTCTGAATTTAAAGTTTATAAATTTCTGAGTGATAGGAGCATCTTTGGTGTTGTAAGATGACTGGTGATTGGAAGGCCTAAGACAGCTTCAGGAAGGGTGCTACTTGCTAGAGGAGTTCATCATGTGATTAAGGGCCTGGAAATTTCAGTCCTACTCATTTACCTTCTTTGATGGAAAAGGGGCTAGAAACTGAATTCAAACAAATGACCAATTATTTAATCAATCATCCCCCTGTAATAGAAACTCTATAAAAATACTAAATAATAATGTCTTCAAGCTTCTGGGCTGGTGAATAGATCCTTGTGTAAGAAAAGTGGAACATACTTAAATCAATAGGAACAGATTCTCCTGTGCTCAGCACTCTCTCTGACTATGTCCCATGTCCTCTATCTGTTGTAGTACCCTTTCTAATAAGGATATGTGCATAAGCGAATGTAAGAGCATGTTTCCCAGAATTCTGAGAGCTGTGAGAGCAAATTAACAAACATGAAGAAGGGATATGAAAACCCCTAGTTTATAGCTGGTTGGTCAGAACTACAGGTGACAATCTTGGACTGATGACTGACATCTGAAACAAAGGTGTTCTTGTGAAACTGGGCCCATAACATGTGAAATTATTGTTAACTCTAGGCAGGTGGTGAATTGAGTTGCACTGAATTGAATTGAATTGAATTGAATTGAATTGAATTGAATTGAATTGAATTGAATTGAATTAAGGTACTTGGTTGGAGTTTGGAAAGTTGAAAGAACTGATTGTTAGTGTGGGGCAAAAAGCCACATAGACAGCTTGCAAAAATGTCTCATATTCTTAGGTATGCAGTATCCTGCCTAAAAATCTATAAATATTATAATTTCTTTCTGATTTTTTTTTTTTTTTGTACTGGGGATCGAACTCATGACCTTGCACTTACCGGGCAAATGCTTGAGCCGCTGAGCTAAACCCCTAGTCCTCTGATCTGTTTTAAGTAGTGCCACTTGTCTTCTTGTAAATCAGCATGTGTAAACATCTGTGAGTGGATATGACGTAAGATTCAGTCATCTCTATCCCATCTAAGAAGGTGGCACAGGCCCTTTACATTGCCAAGATCTATCAATCCATATTGATTGATCGATCAATTGATCTATCTATCTAAGATCGATCTACCCATCTACCTGTGTTTCTTTCCCAAAGTGTTTTATAAATTCTAATTCAGTTGTGATTTTCCAGTACACTGATTCTTCACTTTCTCTTTCTTTATTACTACATTTTTGTTCTAGCCAACAGCATTTTGGTTCAGGCTTTAGTCGTACTCATTTCCTTAGAATCTCACATTTCCCAGTTTCTCTTCTTTCTGAGGAGTATATTATTTCTTCTAAAATATCTAGGAACTTTTCTTCCTCTCAAATGGCATCAGAACAATATGAAATTGCTCTTCTGACAAAGAAAAAATGAACTCAGAAGTATGAGTATCTCCTTTAAGAAGTAAACAGGCTTAATTAAGGGGCAAAGAGGATACCATCTTATAAGTCTTTGTTTATTCAGGTGCAGTACAGTAGATTGCCTCTACTTGAGAGTGTTTCCAGTGCTCCTGCGTAACAGGGCTCATTTCAGAGCTGGCCTGGGTGGAACTAAGAACAAAGGTCTGGGCAGACAGCATTCTGTTATGCTCTGGTTTTCCCTCCTGGATTTCATTCACCTTTTGCTTATAGTTACTCAAAGTCCAAGGAGATAAGAATTCTCTCAGCTGCCTTTATCTTTCCAAACAAAGCACTAACTTCCTGGCATGTATATCTAGGCTTGTGAACAACAATAGATGAACATAATAGAGTAGAAGACTGTGGAGTGTCTGCTGGCTTGAATCTGGCTCTGAATTTCTAGTGGCTTCCTGTGTTTGCACCAGCATGAGAAAATGAGAGCCATATACAGGTAGACACTGAGATAAGAGTGGATAAAGAACTTGTTAACTGTTGTCGCTGAGGCTTGCTCTACCCTGCCTTGGATGGACTATTTGCTATAGCCAAAATATTCTTGCTTAATAGCATATTGTCTCACATTTCACCTTTAACACCCTACTATCACTGCTGGGAGTCCATTACTGAGAGTCTTCTTAAGGCACTTGACATCTAGGAAAGCAGGGTGAGATCTGACCCTTTATACCTGCCAACCTGGACTTGGATGCCCAAGTGGAAGGAAGGAAAGAAAGGAAGACAGCTCAAATGACAGTTCAAAGGTGGAAGTAGTGCCTGGTTTCTCCAGACTGTGCCAAGTTCATCTTGGGAAGTCAGATCATCAACATTGACAAAAGGAAAAATGGAAGTTATAGTTCACAAGCTTTATACAGACCCCTTCCCTTTTCAAGAGAAAGCTTAACGATTGCTCCAACCATCAGTCTCATCTTTCCCTCCTCCACAGCAATAATAAACTTTTTTTTTGAGTTCTCAGGTACCGACTCATTTTATTGCATAACAACATTATGAGGTAAGTAGGTAAGTACTACTGTTGTATCCTTGCTGAATAAGTAAGAAAACAAAGGCATAAAATGTATAAGTAACACTTCTGTGCCCCGCAGCTGATAAGTGGTAGAGTGATACAGCAGCCTGGAAGTCTGGCTCCAAAGCTGGCCAGTAGGAAGATCTACATTGAGATCTACATTCAGTGAGCTCCTCTAAGGCCTGCTATAGGTTTCATGTTATCCTGGGTCTCTCACGGTCCTTATTTCTTTTTTTTTGGTGCCTCTTCATTGGTTCTTCTCCAAGGTCATAAATGACAGGTCAATCCCTGTATTGGGTGATATACTATGTACCCCCAAGTCCTCATATACTTTTGATGGGGCTAAGTCTGGCATGGGGATTGGCAATGTGAGTGTTGCACCCGCCCAGGGGTGGAGCCGACATACAATGTAAATGAGGCGGGTCTTCCTCTTCTGCGTTCCTGCCCTCTCACCAGCACGCCTTGCCTTGCTGTTTGTGGCTGCCATGAACAACAGCCCTGCCACACCATGCTGCCTTGGAGCCAACTAAGTGTGGACTGAAACTCCCAAGAAACTGTAAGAAATAAACCTTTCCTTCCCTAATTTTGGGCATCAGGTATTTTGTCTCGGCAACAAGTAAAATGTAACTAAGACAATCCCATACATGTATCTCCTCCTAAAAACTCCACTAAACTATGGTAAAGAAACAAGGACTAGCTTTGCCTATGAAGACAAAGAACATAAAGGTGACAATAGATGAGAAAAGTTTTTAGAACAGTTGGGCAGAAAAAATGTGAAAAAAACTGATTTAAGAAATCTAACAAAGACTTCAGACAGGTTTTCCAATAAGCAAGAAGAAAGAACCTCAAAGGGTCTCTAGTTGATGACCTTGAAAACCTCAGGCAAGAAGTTGTGGGCCTCCAGGTTAGAAGGAATATATGTATATCCTACACCAAATCATCATCACCAACATAACACAGGTATGTTCTTCTTTTGCAAAATTGCATAGGAAGACCCTGCTTTCTCTGTGTGTGACTTAATGGGCTAGTGCGCTGCTATGGTCATTTTGAAATTTAAATACTTTTTGAGCAAGATCTCCCACATTATCAGTTTGCACTGAACTCCACCATTTCTGTTTTTGGCTTTGTGAACTGCTGAGGCTCCAAGGTAGGGATGCCATAGTGATGATGCAGGTGATGTGCCGGCCTTGGCAACAGGGAAAAGTAAGTGAATAACAACTGCAGAATTTCGAGATACTGCTTTGTTCCCCTGCCCTGTTTCCACAACACAACCATACATTTAATACTGCTCCATTGCCCCAGTTTTTATCATAACTTTTTTCAGCTTGTATTCCCTCATTTAAGTTGAAGAGATTCACGACTTCTACTCATGACACAGCCATTTACTTTACCATATTCTTTGATTCCAATAATCCCTTTACTGCACATGTCCCACATTCTTTGCATATATTTTGGGGAGTTGGGCTCACCACCACAACTCTTCCTTTGTATTTACTGATAAGAGTCTCTTTGGAGTGGCTAGGAGCCTAGACTAAAGGTCTCACAACCTTAAAAACAAAAATAGAGGCACGCTAACTTCAAATTCACAACTTTTTGAAAGCCTGATGGAGAACTGAGTTTGCACAATCTCTGAGTGACCCCTCATCCGAGGAGAGTGAAGCACCTGCAGGGAGAAGGGGACCCTGCACTCCTTTCCCTGGGGTGGGGGTAACCAGCAGACACTAGTGGGGAGGCTTCATTGAAGTAGGTGATAAATGTGGACAGCCAGATCTGAGTTGGTGAGACAGTGTCGAGATTTGCTACCTGTCTTGGTTACTTTTCACTGGTCGCTGGGACAAAACACCTGACACCCAAAATTAGGGAAGGAAAGGTTTATTTAGCTTACAGTTTTTGGAGGTTTCAGTCCATAATCAGCTGGCTCTAAGGCAGGGTGACATGGCACTGGGGCAACACTTCAAGGCAGCACCAGCAAAAGCAGCCAGAGGAAAGAGGGGCAAGAGCGTCTTTTACTCCATTGTATTGTACACTGGACCCCCCCCGACACACACACCCAGGGTGGGTGTAGCATTCACAAATCTCCTTGTCTTCCTTTGCACAGGATGAGGATATTTAGAAAGCAAGTACCCTGGCTCCCTGCTGAGTCTCTCAGTTAAACTTCTGACCTTCTCAGATTGACACAATGAACAGGTCTCTCAGTTAAACTTCTGACCTTCTCAGATTGACACAATGAACAGGTAACTGCTTGGGCTCTACACAGAAGGATGTAGAGCTGCTGAGTTACTTAATTAAGCTGCTAGACTTCTCAAGTTGACACAATGTATAAATCATAACACTACCATTCAGGCAATACCTTCATTATGCTTCTAGAAAAAACCATCCTTTGCCACCTCTAGCTAGAATGAAGTGCTGTTTTAGAGTCTGTTATATATCTGAGAATAAACTTTTGAAAAAATGAAATCATGCAGTGTTATAAAATACTGTATAGAGAATTATCACAACATCACCTTGAATAGCTCAGTGAACGACAGGAAGAAAATTCACAGAGGTTAACAGTTGGTCTCTCTGAGGATCTCTCTGTGAAATTTTTCTATTCAAAATTTTCTTCAGTGACTATGTATTATCTTTATAATTAGGAAAAATTATTTCAAAAAGTTAAAGTGCTTTTATGAGATTTGTGAGCCAGAAATAAAAAGGAAAGAAAAGAAAGAGCTTGACAAAATAGCATTTATTAAAAATGTTTTAATGTTATTATAATTGCTTAATTTTGATGTATTAAATATAATTTTAAAATAGGTCACAAGCATTCAATAACTTTCAACTGGTTAATTTTTTTCTCTTACTCTTCTATGTCCTATGTGAAAATCAAAGGAATAATGAGTCTATATTAAGTGGTTAAAGTACTGGCGACTAAAAGGATTTTATTTTGCATTCTTTATTACAGCTATGTTCTTGTTTCATTTAAGTGATTAATGTTTAAAGCCATCTTACAGAGGCTTTATTGGCTTTCAAGCATTTGAACAGAGCCCCAGCCTGTTGAACAGGACGTGAGTCCTGTCTGCCCCCACCTTTGCGAGCGAGCTGGTCTAAGTACTCCTTACTTGGAGTTGCCATTGCGGTTGAGGAAAGTTGAGTCTCAAGAGCGCGGGACTCTAAGTGGCCCCGTTTGACCCTGCCTGGGCCAGTGTTCTTCGTCTTGTCTGATCATCTTACTTCTTACTAAGACTGTGTCACCATAAAGCATAGGAAAGAACCAGTCACATCTGTGGTAGCCATAATGCCTAAACCTCTGCTGGTGGACTCTGCGTTGCTGTCCTGATAGCCATTCCCCACTGCTACGCACAGGCCTCCAGTTCACCTGCTTCACACTGTGGCTAGGAAGAGCCATGAAGGACAGAGGAAGGCCCAGGCATTACGATCTAGCTGCCCAGCTGTAGCTTTCTTACTGTCATTCATTTGTTTGATAAACATTCACTGTGGCTCCTCTGTTATCCAGCACTATACTGTGTGCTGGAGATAGAGTGGCATGGACTGAACTGTGCCCTCCATAATTCATGTGTTGGAGCCCTAATTCCTAGTACCACAGAGTGTGACTGTGTTTGGAGGTGAGCTATTTGCAAAGTAATTAAATAAAATGAGGTCCTTAGGGTGGGCCTTAAGCCACTCTGCCTGATGACTTACAAGAAAATGAAAACTTGAATGGAAAAAGACGATGTGAAGATAGAGGGAGATGACAGCCATCTGCAAGTCAAGAAGAGAGCAGGAACAGATTCTTACTCATAGCCTTTGAAAGGAACTAACTCTGCTGGCACCGTAACTTTCAGAACTGTGAGAAAATACATTTCCATAGTTTAAATCCACCGGTCCATGGTACTTTGCAAGGGCAACCCTAGAAAAACTAACACAGGCAGCAAGGAAGAATAAGGTCCCTATCTTCTCAGACCTTGTTTTTTTTTTAAAACAAAAATCTTTCATTATAGACATTTTCAAACACACACACACACACACACATATATATATGGAGAATAATTATCAATGCATGAGAAATCTTTTTTTCTGCTGTACTTCCCCCATTTTCTCTGGATTTCCTCCTATTATTTTAAAGCAAATCTCAACTATCATATAAGTTCCACCTGTAAATACTTACAAGTGTATAGCTAAGAGATTAAAAACTCTATCTTAAAAGAAATGCCACAATATTGTTATCATATCTCAAAAATTAGCAGTAATTTATCCGTTATCTACTCCATGTTCAAGTTTCTCTATTGTGTATAAATGGCTTTGTGTGTGTGTGGTGCTGGGAGTCAGACTTAGGGTCCTGCACATGCTAGCTAAGTACTCTGTCACTGAGTCACATCCTCAGCCTGTTTTTTCTTTTTTTTCCAATTCATAGGTTTGAGCAGAATCCAAACTAAGTCTACATACTCCTTTGGTTAACATCTTTTGATACTCTTTTAAAATTTTCCTCTCCCTCTTTTTTCCTTGCTATTTATTTGTTGTAGAGAACAAATCATTTATCCTATAGAATTTTCAAGGATTTGTCTAACTGCATCTTTGTTTCATCATTCAACACATTCTTCTACTCACACTTTTTTTTTTTAAAATAAATCAATAGGTCTAAAGACTTGACCCAGATCCAGGCCGATTACTTGATAAGAATATTTCAAATGTGGCTTTATGAGTTTCCTGTTATATCACAGAGACGCACACATTGTTTGGTTATCTGGGGTTTATGTGTGTGTGTGTGATGTAAAACTGATCACTCTGCTTATGGTATCATTGTGAAGTTCTTATGAGATTATAGAGATAAATGTATTTCTGCACAGTTATTTAGAGTTTTCTGAATAAATTTTACTGGTTTGTTTCCTCCCCTTAGAACAAACATAGAAAATAACTTACAACTAATCAGATAGTGAGATCATTCCAAAGAGACCCAACTCTGGCCATAAGGTGCTCAAAACTTTGCAGTCATTTCTGAGCTATAAAACTGAATACACTGGGTTTCCTTTTCCCTCAGGGATTTATTTACATATCAAAAGGGAAAGGAAAGAATCCTTGCATCTGATCTCCACTGAGAGTCAGGAGGTGCTTTTTGTAAACAAAAGAAATTTGTATTTCTCTGCAACTCACAGTGAACCCTCCACTTGCACAGGGTGCTATTTTCTATCTAGCTCCCCAGTGGCACTTGGTGGGGATGCTGGGTGTGGGGAACCAGCGTTGCCAATGTTTCTGTTGCTGTTGGTCTTTCTGAGTGTTTAAAAAGAAACCTGAATTGGGCACAGTGGCACACAACTGTAATCCCAGCTCTTGGGAGGCTGAGGCAGGAGGATCACTGTGGGTTTGAGGCCAGCCTGGGCTTCTATAGTGAGTCCAGACCAGCCTGAACTACATACCTTGTCTCAAAAAAAAAAAAAAAATCTATTTCTGATCCAAAAACCTTGTGTGTACATTTAGAAAAAATAAACATGGATATCAAAAGCCCTACAACAGCAAAGGAAACAATCAACAGAATAAAAAATGACAGCCTAAAGAATGGAAAAAAAAATATTTACAAACACCATAGCTGGTAAGGATTAATAACCAAAATATGTAAGGAACTCAAACAGTTCAATAGCAAAAGACTTCAAATAACCCAAACTTTAAAATGGGCTAAAGATCTTACTGTTCTTATTACTTTCTTCCTTCTGGCTTTTGGTTTATGTTGCTTTTGTTATTTCTACTTTCTTATGCTGAAACCTTAGATTGTTGATTTGAAAACTTTTTTTTTTTTTTTTGTCTTTGAGACAGGGTTTCACTATGCAGTTCAGGCTGCCCTTGAACTCACTTTGTAGCCCAGGCTGGTCTTGAACTCACAGTGATCCTTCTGCCTCAGCTTCCCAAGTGCCGGGATTACAGTCATGTGCCAACATGCCTGGCATGTATTTTTTAGTGAAAGCATTTTGATGCTATAAATCTTCCTCTAAATGTTGCTGTAGTATCATTGCACACATTTGAATATTTTTAAATTTCTCTTGAAATTTCCTCTGATGTATGGCTAAATGTTTTATTAAATTTCTTAGTATCCAGAGATTTTTCACTTATATTTCTGTTGTTTGTTTTGCAGTTTAATTCAAAGACAGATTTCATATGACTTATTTATTTATTTATGAATGTCTTTTTGAGATGGGGTCTCACTATCCAGTTCAGGCTGTCCTTGACCTTGCAGTGATCCTCTTGCCTCAGCCTCCCAAGGGCTGGGTTTGCAGGCATGTGCCACTACGCCCAGCTAGTTTAAATTCTATTATATTTGTTAATCTTTGTTCTGTAACTTTTGATATAATTTATCTTAGTGAACTTTCTACTTATGCCTGGAACAAATGTATATTTAGCTGTTAGGTGAAATGATGCTTAGTGTCAGTAGATCCAGTTGTTTCATAGTATTGTCCAGTTGTATACTTTTGCTGATTTTCTGCTTATTTGTTTTACCAATAACTGAGAAAGAGAAATGCAAATCCAAACTACACATACCAGTCTCATGCCAGTCAGAACTGCTATCATCAAGAATGCCAAAAAACTTATGTTCGTGAGGATATGGGGAAAACATCTGGAAAAGAATGCTTGTACACATCTGGTGGGAAGGTGAAGTAGTACAGTCACTATGGAATCAGTGTGGAGGCTCCATAAAACACTAAACATAAAGCTACCATTTGATTCAACTATACCACTCCTTCGTGCATAACCAAAGCAGTTATAGTCAGCGTACTCTAGAGATACCTGCATACCAATGTTTGCTGCAGCACAATTCACAATAGCCGAGGTATGGAACCAGCCTAGATGCCCATCAACAAATGAAATCAGAAGGAAAATGCATATGTACACAATGAAGCATTATCCAGCCACAAGGAAGAATAAAATTCTGTCATTTATGAGAAAATAGATGGGTCTGGAGAGCATCATGTTGAGCAACATACGCCAGACTCAGAAAGACAAAGATCACATGCTCTTCCTAATATGTGGAAAGAAAATGACAAGAAAGTAGAAGGAAAACTATTATTAATATGTGCAGCAATTCAAACTTTGTGTTGATGAGTGATTGCGTGGCGTATCGCTGTTCTTTCATTCTTGACCTATCTGTATTACATTTACAGTAGAGTTTGAGAATTTTATAGACAGTGTATACTTATGACTCATTCTTCTTTAAAAAATCCAGTCCCAAATTGCTGTCTCTTAGTTTGTGTGTTGAGGCCATTTTTATTTAAGGTATTTGTTTGGATTTAGAGATACAATATTATGTCCCTTCTGACTTTATTCCTGTTTCTTCTTGAGTTTTTTGAATTCTTTGAACACTTTTAATATTTCAAAAATTTATTGAGGTTTTTTTTTTTTACTGTTTTTACATCCTTTTTTGAGTGGTTTCACCACAGACTCCAATATGTATACTTAACTTTTAGTCTCTCTTGCGTTAAAATCTAATTACTGCAAGTAAAATATAGAAAGTTTAACCGCCATATAATTACCTTTACTTTGCTCCTTATGTTGTATTTTTTCCAGGTTTTTTTTGGTGCTATTTAAATATATCTTACCTGTCTGCCTCCCAGAGGCATGGATCTGAATGGTTGTCTAGTCAATAATTCATTTCTTAAAGCTTTTGGAATGATGCCTGGGGTCAGATACATGCATTTGTAGCTCAGGAACAGACGTAGATGATCTTACACAGCTGTATGGTATTGCATTCTTGACTTTCCTCTTCAGAGTAATCTGTGTGACTCCATGGCTCCCAGGGGTCTCTTTCCTGGCCTTCTGGCTAGAAAGCTGGAACTTTAATTTCCTACCCTGTTGCCTATTTTTGGCGGTATCTTGCTCGTAATGTCAAGCAAAGGAAAGAGAGATTCAGATAAAAGTTATTCCAATTTTTGTTATACAAAAAGAAAAAGAAAACCTTTTTTCATTATGCTCTTCGGACAGCAGTCCCTTTGGCCAGTGAAGAGTTCTCTTCCTTCAAGGTTTTAGGTGCCAAGTTCAGTTGCTGCTACCATTATCACTATCACCACCACAGGCTTTCCTGGAGGGTTAGGCAGGAGACAATAGAAACAACAAAAGCAAGAGGGATCTATTCTCTCTCTCTCTCTCTCTCTCTCTCTCTCTCTCTGTCTCTCTCTCTCTCTCTGACCTTTATGAGTCCCTTTCCCATCCTCAAACCGAGAGAGCTTCACTTGGCACTCTTTCCAGTCCAACTTAGGGCACTATTCTGGGTTTCAGACTGCCTTTGATTGGGGTGGGAGAGAGACAAAACAAAGCAAACTGAACCAAACCAATGAACAACAACAACAACAAAAACAAAACAAAACAAAAAACAAACCTGGGAAATGCACACAGGAATCAGTCTCACTTGTGATCTTGGTTTCTTTCCCTGTCTTATTTCTACTATTTCACCCCCATCCCAGAGTTCTTAAACAGCTCCTCCATAACATTACCTATGATTTTAGTTACATTCAATGGGAGTTGCAGGGCAGGGTGTACTTCTGCACTTGAACTGAAATCAGAATGGAAAATGGCTTTCTGATATAGAGTCATTTACTTAGAATGGTTGAATGTGTCATGACCTTCCATTCATTGAATCATATCCTTCTTGGGAAATCATCTTTATAAGAATTTCTAAGTTTTTTCTTTCTTGTGTTCTAAGATTTTTGCACTGATTACATATATCTCCATCAAGGGCAACTTCAGCCTAAATTCTTTATCTGTGAGGGTGAGGGTGAGTGTAGAGCTTTCCAAATCTCCAAAATCCTGGGATTCAACATGAAACAAAGGCAGACTATGGCAGGATTTGTGCTGGGCTATAAGCCTGGTTTGGCATGGACTCTAAGCCAGCTGGGTTAGGGCTGTAGAACCCTATGAGGGAGGCAGTGAGGGAGACCCGGGGAAGATCCCTGAAAGTTGCCTGTAGGCAAAGGGTCTTGGAACCAAAGTATCTTGTGAGATGACCTTAGCTTTTACTCCCTTGCCTTCTAGGGATATAGTCATCTTGTATTTAGGACTGAACCCATGAAATAAGTGTAAGTATATGCTTCCATATGTGTATAGCACTCCCACATCTGGGTTCTTTAATCTAGCAAAGTCAGCATCTTCTGGGTCTGTAAGTTTTAGAACCATGTGTAGTTTCACTCCCACATAGATCAAAAGTCATCTTCCTCTGTTTGAGCTGGCCTCCACTAAATGAAATTTGTAAAATAACTTTCTTCTGAAGCACATATATTACCTACCTTTAAGAAAATTCTATCAAATCACCCTTTTTCCAATCTAGGATGAAATTTTCAACAGATTCATGACCTTTCCAGTCAAATTTAAGGTTTAAAAATTCAGAACAGTCTAATATCAAAATATATTTCTTTCACCTGATTTAAGCTGCTCCCTTAGCTAACGCCTTGATTGTCTATGAAATGTAGTGTGGGAATCACCAAGGGTTGCTTGTCATTCCAGATTGCTCCCTCCTCCACTGTCTTGTACTATCCAACTAAGCTGCCACCAGCTTCTTTAGGATTGGCCCAAGTGGAAGGAGAGATAAGAGGGAGGAGAAGAGTCTTACTAGATTTCTTCTACCATCATCTGGCTTTGGTGCCCTTTGTACATGACTCTTCTCTTTCTGCATCAGTTCTGTGAATTTTCCAGGATCCCTCCAACTAGAGTTTTCTCTGTTGGGCAGTACTTCTTCCAGCTGACTCCTTGCAGCTCTTTCTTAGTTTGTACATTTTGTTCTGCACACATCTCTCATGGGGCAATGTTACTCCTCTCAAAGCCCTCAGGACTGAGTCCTAATAAGACTGGAATTTTCTAAGCATGCCTGACTGGGGATCCTGGACATTTTCCTTGGGGCAGGTGTCTTATCTGCTTCCACCTTCCTGTGAGGCACTGTGGTCCTGCTTGAGTCACACCTTCCTTGCTATTCAACTCCAGTCAGTGCCAATGCATAAGTACAAATTCACCTTGTCCTGGCCATGGAGAAAATTGTCCTGATACATTTGGAATTATCTCAGTTGATGACATTTAAATACAGTGGAAAAGCCATGTGCTGTGGCATGTGCCTGTAGTCCTGGCTCCTTGGGAGTCTAAAGCAGGAAGATCCCTTGAGTCCAAGGGCTAAAGGCCAGCCTGCACTACATAGTGAGGCCCTGTCTCAAAAAAAAAAAATGTTTTAAGACATCTTGGAATTTGAGGCTAGAGTTTTGTTCAAATTGGCAAGGGCATGCAATGAAAGACAAGATAGAGAATATAGATTTCCTATTAAAAATAAAAGGGAGAAGATGGAACTGAGATACAGTTCAGTGGTAGAGTGCTTGCCTAGCATGATCTTCTACACCATAAAACCACACCAGAACAAAGTACAGAGGAGAAATGACTTTACTACAAACCTTAGTAGCAGCATATAGCAACAGGGAAACTAGCCTAAATTAGAAGTAAGTAGCTATAAGTTTGGAAAACACCAGAGAGAAAGATGATCTTATGCCAAAGAAAAAGAGAAAAGTGTGGGTCTGAGGAAGAGAAGAGAGAGGAGAGTGATCTAAGAAAGGAACGGAAAGGAAGAGAGAGAAGAGGCTGGGGACCCCACCTAAACAGGGAGAGGGCTGTCACGTTTTTCTCTCTTTCTCCTTCTCCTCCTCCTCTTCCTCCTCATTTCTTCTCTTCCTCCTCTTCCTCCGCCTTCATCTCTACAACTAAAACCTGAAAAGGCAGGAACAGAACTGGTAGGTGAGGCTGCTCCTCATTCTGCAGATTCATTCACTCGCTCAGCCAGAAGTGGTGCTGTAGTGTTTGCGGCATGCTGCCAGGTGCTAGGACATGACCACTAGTGAATTCTCAGATCCTCCAAGGGACTTGCAGTCTGCAGTTGAGCTGGTGTCAGCAAAGTTCTGACTGAAAGTTCTGCAGTTTCTGTTTCAGAAGCTTCACAGGAGAAAGTTCAACTCTCTTTTAAATCAAACAAATAAAGAGATACGTAAAATACATGAATTTGCCCCTTTTCTGTTGCTACAGCAAAATACCTGAAGCTGAGTACTATATAAAGAAAATAAGTTTATGTAGTTCACAGTTTTTGAGGCTGAAAATCTAAGATCTTGCAATTCCATCAATTCTGCCTTGCATGAAGCCATTGTGACAAATGGCACAATGGTGGAAGAAGGAGAGAGCACATGACAGGAAGCCAGAGACAGCCTGGGGAGGAACCAGTCTTGCTGTTTTATAACAGTTGCCATGGGAACTAAGCAGGGCCCCATGGGAACTATAGTGATTGCTTCTGTGGGCAGCAGTCCTACTAACCTCCCACCAGGCTGTACCTCTTACCATCACCACTCTGGGGCTCAAACTTCTAACACATTAGCCCTTAGGGAGCGAAGCACATCCAAACCATAGCAAAGCCCTTCCAATCTTCTAAGAGTTAAAATAGCCTGACTCTACCCACCACTCACACAACTGCTAGGCTGCAGGAACACTGAAGTTCTGGACTGAGTAGGAGGCAAGGAAAGGAGACAGCAGAGTCTAATGGCGCTGTCCAGACAAGTTCTAACTGTCACAAGCTATAGAAAGGCAAGGATAAAACACATGAGCTCAAGCCCCAAACCTGCTCCTTACTAGTTTTATGACTTTGGGCAAGTTAGTTAACTTCCTAGTGCTTTATTTTCCTCATCTTTAAAAAAGGGATAATATTTGTCCCTATCTCATGGAGATTCTGAGAATTAAAAAGGATTACATGTGTACAACTATTAGCATATGGTAAGCATTCAATGCCCAATAACCATTATTATTATAGTCCACCAAGAAAGTCACAATCAGGCCCTTGGCCATCAGGCGGGATGTCACTGAGCCTGTATAGGACACCTTGTGTCATTTCCTTGTGTTCTCTGGCCACGGGGTTTGAAGTGTTAATGTTGTTGAGCATGTGGTACCCAGGGCTGTTCCCTCTGAAGAATTTAGATGATTTCACCATTGAGAACCATTTAATTTTATTTGCTTTAATAAGAATTTCAGTCAGGTTAAGAAAATATGAACCCGTAGTCTTAGGAAAATACTTACAAATTTTCACAGATGGAAGAGGGCAAAGAGCAACAATGACCAACTTCTCCTCCCTGGAAAATAAGTCCTAGGACCAGTGTCTCACACACAAAGAGTCCTGTAGTTAACCTCTGTTCCTATTGAACTTAAACCAGGATGCTCAGATGTGTTCTGACACTTTCTCCTTACTAGGCTTAGTGTGCTTGGACATCAAAGTTGGGAATCATTCATTTCCTTACTCTTGGTCCCCAGCAAAACACCAGGGACATGACAGGAGTTCAATAAACACTTGATGAATGGATGAAGGAATGATAAAATGTGCAAGAGCTCACCAGCCCAGGCCACATCTCTCTCCTGAAAGGTATCCTTCCTGTGATTTCATCAGCATGTATTGGTCAAATTAATGTATAGCTAAACTGTTATGTAAGATAAGAGATTTTATGAAAGATACTCCACAGAGTTCAGGTAGGTTAACATGTACTCAGATATCACCCAGTTGTTTCCACCCAGGATTTGAGCATAAGATAATTCTACCCAGGTACACCCAGGGTTCCTTCCTCACTGAAGGCTAGGCCTGTCCTCCTTCAAATCTCAATACTTGGCATTCTGTACTTTAATTGCTATCATCAGAAGCAACTATTTATTGAGGATCTGATCCTATGTTCAAAGCCAGATTCTGAGGATTCAGATAAGGTACATCATAACTCAGCACTTGAAGGAGTTTAGGATCTTGCATCTGTTAGCTTTTGCTGCTTAACAAGACAGCCTTTAAAGTACTGACATATAAAAACAAACATTTATTGTTTTTTCACAATTGCTTGGTTAGCTAAGAAGGCTTTATCAGGCCAGGCTAGCTTGCTCCAGATGAATGATTTAAGATGGTTTTATTCTCACATCTGGAAGGTGGCCAGCTGTTTGGACTAGGACACCTTGTCTTTGGTAGGTCCTCTGAGATGACCCATATCTGCTCCTCGTGATTTCTCACATCTTTCTCTGGCTAGTCCAAGTTTCTTATAGACCACTTTAGAGTAGTCTCACACTCTATTGGCCAACACAAGTCATATTCAGATTCAAGCTCAGATTCAAAAGGTAAAGACAGAATCTGACTCTTAAGGGTAAGGTAACAAAAGGCACTGCATATAAACATGGAGAAACTACTGTGGCCATTTGGCAAACCATCTACCGTAGTTCTCATTGGGATAATGAAGGTGATACATAAAAACATAAATAACAACATGGAAAACTGCACACAGAAAGTCAGACTTGAATTAAGTCAAAGAGACAGAACTGAGATTAGATGGAACTAGGGAACATTGCAACTTGAGGTACATATATATGGCATGTTCAGGGGGTAGTGAATGAATGGCTTTGATCATGTCAGAGAGCTCACTTAGGAGAAAGGGGAAACTGAGGACCACAGCATAACTGTGAGTCAAATTGTCAGGATCTCGATGTAAACCATTTAAATGTAATTATCTAGTTGGTTGGGAGTAGTACAAGGTTTCAATCCAAGGTCAAACTGTACTGTAAGAAGACTACCCCCACAAATAAGGTGCAAACTGGAAAGGGGGGATTCTCTGTTTCTGCCATAGTGTACAGATACAATATCACACCTTACCTATGGCAAAAGCGATGAAATGCAGAGAGGATTTTTCAGCGATGAGTGGAGGGTAGGTCTTGTTATGAGCATTGCTTTGCTGTTTTTTACTCTATGTGTACATTGATTACAAACATACCAGTACTTAACTTCTAGAAGGGTAGAAGTGAAATGGCAAATGTATGCAAAGGCCTCAGTACAGCACCTAGTTTTTCATAATATGGAGAAAATTTAGAAATTTAGTCACAATAAATAAGAGACACTTCTACATGTATTGAGGTTGTGCTATCACTGTCATGAAACTGTACTTTTGGAAAAGGGCTCTACATTTTCTTTTTCTTTTAAAGAAGATAAAACCAAGGAAAATAAAACAAGAAAACCAATAAAAATAAACCAGTATAAGTGATATAGGAGTTCAAGACCGTACAAAATCAACAATAGTTACCATAACGTCTTTTGTTGTCTTCAGAATAGCTGCAGATACCTGCAGACATAGTAAAAATCAAACAGAACAAAACAGAATAGAAACAATAAAAGCAAAACAATGAATGCAATAAAAGACTTCAAAACAAGCCAATAGTAAATCCAAAATGGCTACCATAATATGTCTTGCAATCTTTCAAATAGCTGCTCATGCCATCAGATTTAACATAATCAAACAAAACAAAAGAGACTAAAACCCAATGCAAAAAAACAGTGAAAATGATATGGTTTCCCTGCTACGATCGCTTCCTGGTGAGGTCTGGTTCTCTCCCTC
This sequence comes from Dasyprocta punctata, assembly GCA_004363535.1. Classification (NCBI taxonomy): domain Eukaryota; kingdom Metazoa; phylum Chordata; class Mammalia; order Rodentia; family Dasyproctidae; genus Dasyprocta; species Dasyprocta punctata. The sequence continues at coordinate 87,375 of RJWM01000096.1, read as the reverse complement.
CACAGTCCGTGAATGGTACTGACTCACAGAGAGAGACTTGGGTGTGACTGTCCCCACTCAGGCAGCAGCCCACGCATGGAGCTGGTTTCCAGGCGGGGATCGCCTCCCAGGTGAGGGTGAGGCCTGGTTCTCTCCCTCCGCAGTCCACGAATGGCGCTGACTCACTCACATTTTCATCTTGTGGTAGAACTCACAAATTATGCAACCAGTCCTTGCCATGTGATCTGTGGCCTTACATGGGGAAACCCATGCTAGATGTAGGCAAAGAGACTTATTCTAGGATGGACCTTCAAGATCTTTTGGTTCAAATGTGGTGCCACCTGAATACACCTAGCCATTACAGATTAGGCAGAGTAGAAACTTGGCAACTGAGCACCTGCAATTTGATTTCTTTGTAATTAAATATTTTTCAGTAAATTTGAAAGTGTAAATGTCAACCTTTCCTTCTTCAGAATCTTATGTGTAGCTGTCATCCATGCTGGCTTTGGGAGAAGAAGATGGGAAAATGGGCTAAGAGTGAGTGCTTCCAGGAAGTGGTCAGTTGACAGAAACCGTGGAGGAGGTTGGAGGAGGCCCAGGCAGGTCCTAAAGGAGAAATATGTGGGTGGCTCTGACTTGGCAAAAATTCCTTCATAATTTTCCACATCCTTCTTGTTATATTTGCTTTATGGTCAGCATAAGTTTTCAAAATGCAGAAATAGCAATGTTCAAGAACTAGGAAAGAACATTAAGGTACCTAGCCGTAAGCTATCAAACTTACATGCTCTTATTTGGTATATAATATCTATCTATCTATATATGTATAAATATATATATTTGTATATATAGTTGGCTTCATTATCGTATCGTAGCAGCATTGTTTTCTACTGGTATGACTGCACATGTTTTATGGATTAGCTTTGGCATAGTTTTAACGTGAAACTGAATTTTGAGTGCCAACTTGATTTCTGAGTGCCAACTAACCAATTTACAAATTTACTTTTGGAACACAACTTGTTTGTAAACTGGAGCTGTGCATATTTAACATTAAGAGGCTACCAAGCTGTAAAGTCCCAAAGACAGTTACACAGCAAGAATACTCTAAATATATCCTAAGAATAATAGAGATAATAATCAGTCTCCATAAGAGTCTCCATAGGCAGTAATGAAATCTGGGGACATTTTGGTACAGAGTTCTCAGATTGTGTGTGTGTGTGTGTGTGTGTGCGTGTGCGTGTGCGTGTGTGTGTCTAAATTCATGAAATAGTATGCACTTCACTTCTGTGAAGTTACTGGAACCAGCTCTTGGTATCTATTTTAGCAATAGAGAAACCCAAAGCTATAGATAAGACATTTCCTGGCTGGTCTAACCACAGAAGGCAATATGAGCTGAAGGAGCCATCAGACCTTTGTTCACCAGAGGGTTCAGAAAACCTACGATACCTTCCCTTTACTCGCCTGATCTCTGGTTTTTTGTTTCTGACTGGTGTGTCTAGGCCAATGCGTTGTAAGAATAATATCCATATATTCTTTTTTCTTTCCTTCTTGTCTGAGCTAGAATTATCCTTATCTTCCAGAAGACTGCTCTTGGGTCACACCCAGATAGTCCAGTATAAACATGAGGGGAGCAGGATTTTTCCTCTAGCTAAATTGAGCCCCTGAGGGCTGGAGAAAGTTGGTCTCCTGAGTCAACTGAACCAGCCAGAATGCAAACAGGAAATGGCTTTCTCTGTTTCCAAACATATTTAGTTGAATTTCCATTCTTGACTCCTTGACATCTCGGACTAACTTTTACTTTTAGAGTTGTAAACCTCCAGTGGTATTTCATCTAAAATATCACTCTCCTTTTCTCTGTGCAGGGCTACATGGCAGCATGCAGAGAGGGGAGTGGGCAGTCTCTGCTCTCTCCTTCAAGCACCCCAGAGTATGCTCCAGCAGCAAGGACAGGCGACATTTCTCTCCAGTCACTGCTTTTTTGGTAAACTCTCCCACTTGAATGTCTGCTCTCTTTGTTTATCTGAACATGGAGCTCAAGGTGTAAGGCCAAGTTAGCCCTCTTTTGGTCAGTTCTGTGAGGATGCCTTTTAGGATATAATGGTGAGGAAAGGAAGACAGGAGAGAAGTACATGCACAGAGTATTCTATACGGTCCTGAAACCAGAGGGAGCTGCACTGAGCTGCTTGGCAGCCTCCAGAGAGATGGACGAATTGCAGAGAAGAGGGTCAGGCAACCAGAGGTCCCAGCCACATTGGACTGTGGAGACAGATGTCTTTTTGGCATGGTGTTGTGAATCATTTGAATGTCAATGTAGCTTATAGCTGTCCAAGTGCTCCTTAGAGTCTGGTCCCTACTGGGCCTTGCTCATACACATTCGCAGTCTGAAACCTGTGACCTGCTCGATGACACAGATCATGGGATTCCTTGGCCTAGATTTCCACTCCCTGAGGAACCCTTGACACAGAGAAAGCCAGGGAACTGGGTACATGAAAAGGCCACCTGGACACAGAAGACAAGAGTCACCTCCTCCTTCCTACCCACACACATATGCTGACACTATGTAACCTGGAGGTGGAGGGTGGGGGGGCGGGGTGGGGCGGTACCTTCCAGGAAGGAGAACTCAAGTGCTTCACCAGCCAGGAAGGTTTGAGGCTGGGAGCCAGGAATTAATTTATCACTTAATTTGTCTCTTCAATCACTTAAAATTGAACTGTTTTGCAAGTGAGATGGAGACTAAGAAATAGAGGGAATGGTAGTGTGGCAGGGGAAGGGAAGTAAAAAGAATTAAGATGTGTTATGTATATGGACCAAATCCCGATGATGAATGTAAACATTATGTTCTTCAGATATACACTAAAATTTTTTATCAAAAATTTTTAAAGCATAAAAATAATCACCAGACCTGGTGGTGCACACCTGTAATCCAAGCATTAGGGAGGCTGAGGCAGGAGGATCACTAGGAGTTGGAGGCCAGCCTGGGTTACAAAGTGAGTTCAAAGCCAGCCTGAACTGCATAGGGAAAATCTGTTTCAAAAAGACAAAAATAAGTAAAGTCTACTTTATTCTGAAAAAAATATTTTGCTTATACCAGTGGCAAAAAAACCCCATGAAATCTCCCTACCCTTTGTGGAGAAGACAAAAAGAGTTCAAGGATGCCCAGGATCCCAACTTTCAGGTATAATTTAAAACATGTTTCAAAATAATATTGACGTATTTACCCCTAGCAGGGAAGAGGGCCAAAGAGCAGAGGGCAAATCTAGAAGATCATTTGTCAAGAGAATGAGTTTTTTCCAATTTTGGATATGGATATGCATATGTGTGTCAAGAATTGAATGAGCTCTGTCAGGGATTTAACACGCAAGGGAACTAAGATACAATCTGAGTGTGTAGTACATCAAAGACTACTAAAATGTCCCAATGATCTTTTAAAGCTGAAGTGTTATTTTATCTCAAAATTTTGAATGTATTAATAGAAACAAAAATATAAGCATACAAGATCTACATAAACATAATATCTGTGAATCCACATGTGGTCTGAGGCTAGGCTGTGTGAGCCACAGAGCCCAATTCTCAAGAGGGTATGAGATGACTTCCTCTTACAGTCAATGTTAGGGGTTCAAGGCACCTGCTATATGTAATTCAGACAGGCTACTGGTTGACCTCCAGGGTTACATAGGAAGGTGATAACCATGCAGGTACATGGTTGAGCCAGGCTTTCTCTGGGTCAGGAAGTGGAACTGTGATGTCTTCCCCCATACAGTCTTGAGAATTGGGCTCTGTGGCTAAAAATTTCCATCTTGCTCTCTCTTTTTTGCTCAGGAGAGTTGCTGTCTGTTGACTCCTCATTACTGTATCTCAGTGTGACTCCAAACTTGAGCCAACTCAAGTCATAAAAACAATTTTTAAAAATTAGGAAGGCAATAGAGGAGGCCAGGAAATGGAAATAAAAATCAAATAGCCAGGAGACCCAGGCTGAAGCAGGACCATGAATACAGGAAGAGATGCAAAGACATATTAAAGGATCCTTATAAGAAGCAAAAATCAGAAAAATGGGAACAGGAAAACATGGAGATAACATTTAGAGACTTCATGGGTGTTACAGTCAGGGTTTCCAAGGGAAAAGATTTAATATGGGACACATAATTTATAGGATTATTTTATAACATTCACCCAAAGAATCAAATGCAAAAGAGTACTAGAGATCTGTCCACACACTAAAGACCCCAAAGAATCCAGCTGAGGGCCTGGATCCCACAGCAATGTCCTTCACGAGTCCAACTGAAGACCTAGAGTCCATGGCAATGTCCTCCTGGAGGATATTGACCCCGCAACAGGTGAAGCATGGCACTGCCATACCTGGAAAGGTGGACCTGCTACAGAGCAAATATGAAACTGTAACAGAAAACCTCCCCCAGCCCGTACACTTCAGTTCATTAGTTGCCCAGGTAATAGTTCCTGTTGTAGTTCCAGTTGCTTCTGTCTCTTAAAAACAGCTGGTCACTGTGATGCACATTGTATAAACCAATGTCCAATTGACAAGCCATTCTGCCTATGTACTTCCTGCTTGGTTATCCCGTATAAGCCCTAGATCACCAGAGATCAGGCCCTGATATTCTGGGACAGATCCCGAGCAGTGCCCGGTGGATGTAAATAAACCTGCCTCCAAATCCTGGGTGTCGTTTTGATGTTTCTTCTTGCCATTGCAAAACCAACTCTCTATACCTTATGGCAGAATATGATGAAATTTGTAGGCAAAATGCTTCAGGTATTAAAGGATACTACTTTTAGAATTTTCTTTTAAAAATCATATCAATTTGATCTAACTTTCTCTTTGCCAAAAAGAAAATCAAGTGTAGTATATAAGAAATACACAAGCCTCACATCTAACATATTCAATCATATAGAGAGAAATTTGTATATGAGAAGACATTCTCCCTAGTGTTTGCTTTTCTGTGGTGCTATTTCAGAGCAGGCTTTATGAAATTAGAACTGCAATGTAAAATGCTGTAATGACTAGCTTTAAATCTGTCAATCCCACATCAGGTGCACTGAGGCAGTATAAGTCAAGTAGCTTATAATTCATTTAGAAATATACAGGGACCAATGAGAAAGTAGAATAAGGTGAATTTTTAAAAGGGCTTAACTGTGTAACACTAGCTGTCAAGGTAACAGAAATTCAGAGAAAGGTCAGTGTGGTACTGACAGATTCTCAGAGAAGTAAAGGATGCCAGCTGGGCCTGAATGGAGGAAGAGAACTGAAGCATGCAAAAGAGGCAATGCACTGCCAGGTGTGGCAGTGCACTCCTATAACTGCAGCACTGGAGAGGCTGAGGCAGGAGGGTCACCACAAGTTTGAGGGCAGCTGGGGCTACATATTGACTCTGTCTTCAAAAACCAGTAATGCACTTTTTTGGGGTGAAACTGTGTGTGCAGAAGAAGAGGTGAGAACTAACTGTTCTGAGGGCACCCACCTGGCTTTGGGTCCTAAGTGAAAGTATCACTAAGGCAACTGAAATAGCACTCATTCTCAGAAACCACTGGTTTCTGAAATATTTAGGTCAAATGTGAAAGAAGCTCTTTGTGAATTCAGCCCACAAGCTACCACTAGAACAACATTCAGATGCCAGCTTCATTCTTCCTGTGAGCTGGCAGGGATGATTAAAAATAATGACATTGTCTACTATTGGTGAGAACATCGATGCTAACAATAGCAGTTGAGATTGTCACTTGTTGACATTTCCTGGGTTATTTATTTAAAATAACAATGAAGGAGCCTCAAAACAACCTCAAGTATCTTCAGGGTTGAATTCAACCATGCACTTGTAGGAGAAATAATATTAGTGTCTTACAAAAAAATTAAAGAGGAGAGAATATTTTTAAATTAAATTTATGAGATTATTGTTGACCTAATACTAAAACCAGGTGAAGACATGACAAGAAATGAAACAGCGGAGCAGTATTTCTCATGGATGTAGATGGAAAAATTCCTAATAGAGTTGTAGCAAATCAAATCCAGTATTTAAAAGGATAATATATTATAACCAAGTGAATTTTCAGGGTTACTGTATCATTTAAAAACCCATGTGATTTGTCATATTAATCGACTAAAAAGAAAAGCTATATGATGTCATTAACAGATGGAGAACAAGCATTTGACAAAATCCAATCTTCACTCATGATTAAAAACCCTCAGCAAACTGAGAGTAAAAGGAAACTTCCTCAACTTGATAAAGCACATGTGAGAATCAGCTTCCTATTATGTGACAAAATACCTGAGATAAATTAACTTATAAGGGGAAAAAGGTTTATTTTGATTCTTCTTCTTTTTTTTTTTTTAAGCTAGGAATTAAACTCAGGCCCCTGTGCTTGCCAGGCAGGCACTGTGTACCACTGAGCTATATCCCTGGCCCTGTTTCATTTTGAAGGATTTGCTTCAGTTAGTTGGCTTATTGGTTTTGGGTCCACAGCGAGATAAGATACCATGGTGGAGAGCATGTGGTAAAGGAAGCCTTTCTCTCCTGGTAGCCAAAGACGGAGAGGGAGAGGGAAAAGGACAGGGAGAGGGAGAGGGAGAGGGAGAGGGAGAGGGAGAGGGAGAGGGAGAGGGAGAGGGAGAGGGAGAGGGAGAGGGAGAGGGAGAG